>WNWK01004041.1:35000-105000 GCA_009830355.1 Cherax destructor
AAACAAGTGGAATGAGCTAGAAGAGGAAGTGGCAGGGGCAAACTCGATACACAGTTTAAAGAGAAGGCAGGATAGAGCCTTTGAGTCTAGGAGCAAATAATGCTGGCGATTGTAGTTCAAGAGGTAGGGCCAGGAGCTGAGAGCTAACCCAGCAAACACACCTTGGAGAGTACACACACACACATGCACCAGCAAACCTTTACATCTTCAGTGCATGACCTGAGAACATCTCTCACTCTCTCTCTCTCTCTCTCTCTCTCTCTCCATCTCTCCACCGAAAAAGGCTTCAATCTCCGAGCGTTGGTAAACCATCTGTTTATAGGACACTCAAGCTTATTAGGCAAACACCCCCTGCGAGTATAAACACCCGCCATGCAAACAATCTCTGAATACAAACACACAGCCGCTCCAATATCTGGCGAGACGCTCTCTCTGTTTAGAAAGCACTCGACTCCCGATCGCCGGAGAGATACACAACCCCCAAGACGCCGCCTCCATCACCACCTCCTTTGAATTTTTCACCCCAGCTGGGAGCTGCTACAGTCCAACCCACCTTGTTTTTAACCCCCTTCCTTTTCGTTCCTCGTTCAACCAAGGGTTTCTATGTTCTCTCTTTCTCTCTCTCTCTCTCTCTCTCTCTCTCTCTCTCTATCTCTCTCTCTCTCTCTCTCTCTCTCTCTCTCTCTCTCTCTCTCTCTATTTCTCTTTCTCTCTCTCTGTTTTAAGTCTCTCTAAACGTTTTTTTTCAACATTAGTTACTATAAATTTGAATATTTGCGCTAGCTATACTTCTCTTTCATCCCGAATTAAAATAACTGAAATTCACTATTGAGTTTAATGGATTTCTTTTCAGATATATATTAGTTTTATTAATGAAAGAGTTTTACCCACAATTTCGGGTAATATTGAAAACCTACATAATGTGTAAAAGACATTAATATTTATGGATCGAATATCTGTTGATCTGCAGTCTTCTTCTATGTATCTATTGTATAGTTGCTATAGTACAACTTATGCTGTTGAACTAAACACACACACACACACACACACACACACACACACCTGGACAGGCTGCAAGCCTGGTCCAGCAATTGGCTCCTGGATTTCAACCCCACCAAGTGCGAAGTCATGAAGATTAGGGAAGGACAAAGAAGACCGCAGACGGAGTACAGTCTAAGGGGGCCAGAGACTACAATTCTCAATCAAGGCGCACATCAACCAAATAACTGCTGTAGCATACGGGCGCCTAGCAAACCTAAGAACAGCATTCCGACATCTTAATAAAGAATCGTTCAGGACCCTGTACACTGTGTACGTTAGGCCCATACTAGAGTATGCAGCACCAGTTTGGAACCCACACCTAGCCAAGCACGTAAAGAAGCTAGAGAAAGTGCAAAGGTTTGCAACAAGACTAGTCCCAGAGCTAAGGGTTATGTCCTACGAGGAGAGGTTAAGGGAAATCGATCTGACGACACTTTAGGACAGGAGAGATAGGGGGGACATGATAACGACATAAAAGATTCTGAGAGGAATTGACAAGGTGGACAGAGACAGAATGTTCCAGAGATGGGACACAACAACAAGGGGACACAGTTGGAAGTTGAAGACTCAGATGAATCACAGGGATGTTAGGAAGTATTTCTTCAGTCACAGAGTGGTCGGGAAGTGGAATAGTTTGGGAAGCGATGTAGTGGAGGCAGGTTCCATACATAGCTTTAAGAAGAGGTATGATAAAGCTCATGGCGCAGGGAGAGTGACCCGGTAGCGGCCAGTGAAGAGGCGGGGCCAGGAGCTGTGATTCGACCCCTGCAACCACAACTAGGTGAGTACAACTAGGTGAGTACACACACACACACACACACACACACGTACATGCCCCGATGGCATGGTGGCTAGCGCTCTTGCTTCACGCACGGAGGGCCCGGGTTCAATTCCCAGCGGGGCCGAAACATTTCGAAGTGTTTCGTTACGCACACACACACACACATACATACAACAGGCCTAGTGTCTAATCGACATGTGCCTAGGACAAAATGGTAACTAACACAAGTGACCAGTGTCACTTACGTGTATAGTGTGCAAAGTCGTGGAGAAAATCATCAAGAGAAGAGTGGTAGAGCACCTAGAACGGCACAGGATTATCAATGCCAGACAGTACGGATTCATGGAAGGCAAATCCTGTGTAACAAACCTCCTGGAGTTCTATGACAAAGTAACAGAGGTAACACACGAGAGAGAGGGGTGGGTTGATTGCATTTTCCTGGACTGCAGGAAGGCCTTCGACACAGTTCCTCATTTGAGATTAGTGAAGAAGCTGGATGACCTAGCGTGTATAACAGGAAGGACACTGCAATGGATCAGGGAATACCTGACAAGGAGGCAACAACGGGTCATGGTGCGTGATGAGGTATCACAGTGACGAGCGGGGTCCCGCAGGGGTCAGTCCTAGGACCAGTGCTATTCTTGGCATATGTGAATGACATGACGGACGGGATAGACTCAGAAGTGTCTCTGTTCGCAGATGAGGAGAATCAAATCGGATGAGGACCAGGCAGAACTTCAAAGATATCTGGACAAGCTGGACACCTGGTCCAGCAACTGGTTTCTCGAATTTAATCTCGCCAAATGTAAAATCATGAAGATCGGGGAAGGGCAAAGAAGACCGCAGACAGAGTACAGGCTAGGTGGACAAAGACTACAAACATCGCTAAAGGAGAAAGACCTTGGGGTGAGTATAACACCAAGCACGTCTCCGGAAGCACACATCAACCAGATAACTGCAGCAGCATATGGAAGACTGGCAAACCTAAGATAAGCGTTCCGATACCTTAATAAGGAATCGCTCAAGACACTGTACACCGTGTACGTCAGGCCCATACTAGAGTATGCAGCACCAGTCTGGAACCCACACCTGGTCAAGCACGTCAAGAAATTAAAGAAAGTGCAAAGGTTTGCAACAAGGTTAGTTCCAGAGTTCAGGGGAATGTCCTACAAAGAAAGTTTAAGGGAAACTGGACTGACAACACTGGAGGACAGGAGGGTTAGAGGGGACATGACAACGACATACAAAATACTGCGGGGAATCGACAAGGTAGAAAGCGACAGAATGTTCCAGAGAGGGAACACAGAGACAAGGGGGCACAATTGGAAGTTGAAGACTCAGATGAGTCAAAGGGATGTTAGGAAGCATTTCTTCAGCCATAGAGTAGTCAGGAAGTGGAATAGTCTAGCGAATGATGTAGTGGAGGCAGGAACCATACATTGCTTTAAGGTGAGATATGATAAAGCTCATGGAGCAGGGAGAGAAATGACCCAGTAGCGGACAGTGAAGAGGCGGGGCCAGGAGCCGAGTCTCGACACCTGCAACCACAATTAGGTGAGTACAATTAGGTGAGAACACACACACATACACATGGTTTTTGGGACTTGACGAGCTGTCGGAGTGTGAGGAGGGTAATATTTAGTGAAGGGATTCAGGGAAACCGGTTATTATAGATTTAGCCGGACTTGAGTCCTGGAAATAGGAAGTACAATGCCTGCACTTTAAAGGAGGGATATGGGATATTGACAGTTTGGAGGGACTATTCTAAACTGTCGTATCCGAGCGCCTCTGCAAAGACAGTGATTATGTTTGAGAGAGGTGAAAGTGTTGAATGATGATGAAAGTATTTTCTCTTTGGGGATTTTCTTTCTTTTCGGGTCACCCTGCCTCGGTGGGAGACGGCCGACTTATTGAATATATATATATATATATATATATATATATATATATATATATATATAATTATATAGGATGGGGTCCACCTCTGGTGCAAATTGTGGGACCCATAGCCTCGGAAAGTGGATAAAAAGGCTTCAAGGAAGAATATTTGGATTTCTTCCTGAAGCCATTTGAATATTCCACTTCTCCTACCACCCTTCCTTTTTTATATATATATATATATATATATATATATATATATATATATATATATATATATATATATATATATATATATATATATATATATATACATTGGGCATCAGATTGGAGGGAGAGAGTATGGATTAGGTGAATGTATTCAGATATTTAGGAGTGGACGTGTCAGCAGATGGGTCTATGAAAGATGAGGTGAATCATAGAATTGATAAGGGGAAAAAGGTGAGTGGTGCACTTAGGAGTCTGTGGAGACAATGAGGGGAATGTATGAGAGTATAGTTATACCAACGCTCTTATACGGGTGTGAGACATGGGTGGTGAATGTTTCAACAAAGAGAAGGCTGGAGGCAGTGGAAATGTCATGTCTGAGGGCAATGTGTGGTGTGAATATAATGCAGCTAATTCGTAGTTTGAAAATTAGGAGGAGGTGCGGGATTACCAAAACTATTATCCAGAGGGCTGAGGAGGGGTTGTTGAGGTGGTTTGGACATGTAGAGAGGTTGGAGCATAATAGAATGACTTCGAGAGTATATAAATCTATAGTGGAGGGAAGGCGTGGTAGGGGTCAGCCTAAGAAAGGTTGGAGGGAGGGGGTAAAGGAGGTTTTGTGTGCAAGAGGCTTGGACTTACAGCAAGCATGCGTGAGCATGTTAGATAGAAGCGAATGGAGACAAAATTTTTTAGGACTTGACGTGCTGTTGGAGTGTGAGCTTTGTAACATTTATGAAGGAAGTCAGGGAAACCGGCAGGCCGGACTTGAGTTCTGGAGATGGGAATTACAGTGTCTGCACTCTGAAGGAGGGGTGTTAATGTTGCAGTTTTATAACTGTAGTGTAAGCGCGCCTCTGGCAAGACAGTGATGGAGTGAATGATGAAAGTTTTTCTTTTTCGGGTCACCCTGCCTTGGTGGGAGACGACCGATGTGTTAATAATAATATTAATAAAATAATATATATTTAGAGAAGGTATATGATAGGGTGGATAGACGAACGATGTGGCAGATGTTGCAAGTGTGCGGAGTAGGTGGTAGGTGATTGAAAGCAGTAAAGAGTTTTTATGAGGACATTGAGGCTCAATTAAAAGTAGGTCTTAAAAAGAGAGGCACGATGTCACCATAGCTGCTTAGTATATTTATAAATGAAATGAAGAGATGTGTGAGTAAAATATGAAGAATCTAACACAAAATTGGAGAAGTCACACTTGATTTTGGGAGATTCTGAAGACAAGTTACAAAGACTGAAGGACGAATTTTGGGAGGTTATGTTGAAAAGAGGAAGTTAACATTGAATTTATGGAAGAGCAGAGTAATGAGGGTAACAAAAGTTTAGTTAAGGAAAAAATGGATATCAGATTGGAAGGAGAGAATATAGAAGAAATGAATGTGTTCAGATATTTGGGAGTGGACTTGTCAGCAGATGGGTCTATGAAAGACGAGATAAATAATAGAACTGATGCTCGGGGAAAATGGTAAATGGTACACTGAAATCCCTGTGGAGACAAAGAACGTTATCCATGGAAGCAAAAAGGGGAATGTAACGGGAGTAAAGTGATACTAATATGGGTGTGAAGCATGGGTAGTGAATGTTGCATCGAGGCGGAGGCTAGAAATAGTGCAAGTGTTGTGTCTGAGGGCATTTTCGCAGGAATATTTGGAGTTTGGAAGGTCATCTGAACTGTCGTACTGGCGCGCCTCTGGAAAAACAATGATGGAGTGAGTGATGGTGAAAATGTTTTTCTCTTTCGGATCCCCCCAACCTCGGTGGGAGTAGGGCCGGTTTGAAATATATATATATATATATATATATATATATATATATATATATATATATATATATATATATATATACTAGAGGCCAGCAGCTAGCGTAACAAGGTCGAAATATTAATGAAATTGAAGCTTAAAATAACAGAAGGCTTAACTGCCGTAAATAAAGGTATTCGGGGCAAATATTTTTTTCTAATAAGAACCATAATAGTTACTGAAGCAATGAAAGTGCACAGCTATTAATAATAACCAGTGTTTTATCATGCTTTTAATTTCAACGTCAAAAGAATGCCATTAAAAACATAAATTTAATTAATTAAAATAATCTTTTTCTTCAAATGTCTTTAGTTATCCTCACTACAGATTTATGTTACATTAAACTTCTTTTAGTAATTAGATACATAATGTCATCAGGAAACAATGTTTTAAATTATTGAGAGTCAGTTATTGACAAATAACAGAACACTTTTCCATTAAGAGAGAGAGATTGGTGTGCCTTAGTGCTGGTGATGGGTTTCTGATCCTAGGACTTGGGGCGCTTTTCAATGTTGATAATACAAAAACACCCCACACTGTTTACGCAGGTGGAATGGTCAGCTCTTTCAGTGTATGTAACACTTAAAACTGTCTCCTTGTGGACTCCATCGACCGCTTTCAGCAGCAGGAAGAAGCTGCCTTCACAGGGCCTTTAAAAACAAATTTACCACGTGATTGATCTAGTCGATAAACCTTTCTTAATCGACTATATCCACCTCACATATTATGTAAAAGTTATTTGCAAAAGGAATCTGGGAAAGTTCCGGTGAGAAACAAGTTCCTGAAGTTACTGAAAGAAACCATCTTTGCTATTCAGTTTGATTAATTTATATATTGATTACGACTTGAACTTATATCATTATCTTGCTATATATATAGAAGATGGAAATTTGATGATGGAATTCCTGTTTTCGTAGGTCACTGCTTCGTGTTCAGCTGCGCTAACTAGGACCAGCGCTGATGAAAAAAGAAATGGACAAGCGTGCAGGTCAACAAGGACACTCCTAATTGCGTCGATAATCATTGTTACAGTCGCAGGTAATTCTTATCTTTGAACTCCACGGAAATTCAGTGAGCAATCGTCTTCAGTAATAGCCAAGCTACGGTGACAGAAGTCAAATCAATTTCGACTAATCACCGATGGTTCTTTCGGTTAAATGACGGATATGAAGCCGAATCTTCAAGCCTGCGAGTTTTCACGACTGATAAATGGCAGTTCCTTGGGATTGTATCTCCACCTGTTTTCAATTTCTTCGTTGCTGACCTGCCTTGCCGACATTTCTAGAGCTAACAAGGAAATACGATCATATTTGAATCCAGCGAAAAGGAAAACTGAGCCCGTGGCGTTGAGGTGCTCAAAATGGAGAACTGAGACAATTTCCCCTTCGCACTTGGAAACTAAACACTGAAAGTATGCTTTCCTAAAAACATATTTCACTAATGTTGGACAACTGAAAGTCAACGTTGGGAATTTTTCGAGAAGGGTTTTTTGTACATGAATGGTATGCAATACCGACAAGTTGAAAAATTTAGACACATGTGCAACATCTGGGTATCTTTATTGTAGACGTTTCGCCCTCCAGTGACTTTATCAATACAAATTCTAGGACATAATTTGAAGACAGTAGAACTATATACAAAAGCTGAGGTAATCAGTCCCTCGGCCTTGGAGTTGGTGTGAAGATCACCGTAGTCGTGAAGATTGTGGACCACAGCAAGAAGGCTGGTGCTTATATACTGGCGACAGGTGGAAACGGACGGGTAGCAGACGAGGGCATAGTCACTGGTAGGCGGGATTTCCCAGTAGAAGTAGGTCGTACCCGAGGCACGGGTTAGTGGTGGTAATAGTAGTAGTACCCGTGCCTCGGGTATGACCTACTTCCACTGGGGAATCCCTCGTCTGCTACCCGTCCGTTTCCACCTTCGCCAGTATATAAGCACCAGCCTTCTTGTCTGTGGTTCACATAATTAAGTAGTTAGTGGTGGTATAGTGCTGTACCGTGCCTCTATGACCTCTTCCATTAGGAATCCTCGTCTGTACCCCCTTCCCCTGCCCTATGTCCTATAAGCAAGCTACTCTGTGGTCCACACTCTTCACAACTACGGTGCTCTTCACACCAACTCCAAGGCCGAGGGACTGATTACCTCAGCTTTTATATATAGTTCTACTGTCTTCAAATTATGTCCTAGAATGTGTATTGATAAAGCCACTGGTTGCGAAACGTCTACAATAAAGATACCCAGATGTTGCACATGTGTCTAAATTTTTCAAGGGTGTTTTTAACACTGAAATAAAAACCAATGAGCAGCATTCCACTGTTTTTGACTCTAGACAGAATGATGAATTCGTCTAGACAGAAGAAAGAATTTCTCTCTGAGAAGAGCTTTTTTTTTCCTATAATTCAAGGAATCACTACTTGTTGACCTCTGGGTTCTCTTTTTTTCAAGAGAACTTGCTTCTTCCTAAGGCACTGATTTGTGGCATAAACCTTTGGCCTGAAGTGTAAATGAAGCTTCTCACAGTTAAATCTAAGTGCTGAAAACCAACGCAGGAGCAGAATAAATGTTGTTAGGTAAAAGGACACAAATGCAACTAATGCGGCATTTTATTGTGGCAACGTTTCGCTCTCCGGGAGATTTGTCAAGCCTTGACAAGCAATACTTGGACAGGTAGGTTCGCCAGGACATCCTGGCCCGGGTCTTCTCCATTTGATGACCCTGCGAACAATACAAGGACACAGAGGCTATATATAGGCATTAGAGTGAGGTAGGTAGTAGTAGTAATACCAGTAGTAGTAGTTGTAGCTGTAGTGCTAGTAGTAGTAGTTGTAGTGCTAGTAGTAGTAGTTGTAGTAATAACTGTGATTGCATTATGCCTTGCACTTCATTCTAAGATCTATATATACCCTCCGTGTCCCTGAATTATTTTGTAACGGCTTGAAAAACCTCTTGGTGAGCGAAACGTTGCCACTATAAAATGTCGCCCTAGTTGCACATATGTCCTTTTGTCTAACATATTGTCGGTAATTCTAGCAACATTATTACAGACTAGATGTTGAACCAGGTGATGGAGTCACTCTCAGTGCTTCTGTGGCGCTTATCGATTTTCTGGAGGAAAATGAGCAAGCTCAGCCTTCTTATAAATAACCAAGTTTTTACTCTGGGAAGATAAAATTAAACATTTATCCTGGCTGAATTCCCTTTCCCGCTCTCTTGTAAGTTTTACGGTCTAATTCGAAAGTTACACCACTGCGAATGTCTCTTGTAGGCCTAAGCGTCAATATTTCTGGTGAGGGGTTATGTCATGCTTGCCTTTTTCTTTCAGTACTGCAATCAGTTTTGCAATTTGCAATATTAATTAAATTATTACTTTGGAATAAATATGCAAAATTATCAAATTAACAGAATTGAATAGGTGGAGGTTGATTGGAGATTGCTCGACTGAGGATTTGATTATTGTTTGATTGGGAAGAGTTCGACGGATGGCTGTTTCATTGGTGAAGGATCGATTGGGGGTTACTCGAATATTAAGTTTTTGATTAGGCAGTTGGTGATAAGGGTTTTTCGATTAGGCAGTTGGTGATAAGGGTTTTTCGATTAGGGGAGATGGTCGATTGGGGAGATTCCGACTGAGAAGTGGTTGATTAGGGAGCGGTGGAAATTATTAATGAACTTTTTGCAAAAAAAAAAAAAGCCTAAAACATTGTGGACTTAGGTTGAATCCAGGCAGCTATAAGACCCTGGAGAAACTCTAGATACGCTCCTAGATACTGTCACATCCAGGATAATTATGCATTACGGAAACCTCTAAAACATCCAAGGCTGCTTTAGACACCCCCGTCGTACTAGAAACACCAAGGAATATCGTAAACATCCAGGCCTTCCCTAGAACACACGAAACATCCCAGGGGTATCCTACAACTTCAGTGATATTCAAAGCACACTCTAGGATACAGAATATACCCCCAAGGATACCATACAGGTCCAGGGTTACTTAAAATACACCATAGTGTACAGGAAACACGTCCAGGGCTACCCAACACGTCCAGGGTTACTCAAGACACACTCTTAACATATAAAAAACATCCCGGAATACCTTACACTTCCAGGGCTACTCAAGACACGCCCCTAACATAAAAAAACATCCCCGGGATACCCTACACGTCCAGGACTACTCAAGACACGCCCCTAACATAAAAAAAAACATCCCCGGGATACCCTACACGTCCAGGGCTACTCAAGACACACCCAAAAGGCTACTCAGAATTCTAGGGAAGACCACTAAGACCTAGCAGCTCTCGAGGGGATGAAAGAGGCTTAAGTTTATTTTCTTCAACTTTCCAAATTGGATTTTCAAACTTGTCAGTTTGTTTTCACATTCTTGGGGGGGGGGATGGAAGGTGTTTAGGGAAGGGGAAGCGCTGGTGGGGAATGGGGAGGTGGATGGAGGGGATAGGGACGTATAGATTGATAGGAAGGTTGACGGTGGATATGGTATTGGTTTTTTGGGGAAGGTTGGCCGAGGATATGGGTGTGTATGGGTTAATGGTAAGGTTGATGGAATATATGGGATTATGGGAAGATTGAGGGATGGTGTGTATGGATTGATGGGAAGGTTGAATGATGAGATGAATTGGTTGATGGGGAAAATTAATGGATGGGGTGATGGGAAGGTTGATGGATGGAGTGTACGGGTTGGTGGGAAAGTTGATGGATAGAATGTATGGATTGATGGGAAGGTTGGTGGATGGGGTGTATGGGTTGACGGAAGGAAGGGAATTATAACCATCAGGCCTATAAAGATTTTCACCTTTTCTCTCTTCGATTCTCTCATTCCACAAACCCAATTTGTTTCTCTCTCTCTCTCTCTCTCTCTCTCTCTCTCTCTCTCTCTCTCTCTCTCTCTCTCTCTCCTGCAGGCACCATCACTATCAACAATACTACTACCACAAGCACCACTAACTCCACCACCATCATCATTACCGTCACCATCAACACCACCACCAAAACCACCACCACCACAGTCAACACTCTTTCCCTTACCAGCACCAACAAAAACTAATTTCTTCAACATCCCGTCGCCATCTCCACCATTTGGTGATCTCCAACAAGAACTCCCCCCCCCCACACACACACTCGCTGCCACAAAATTTGAATGTAAGTCGCTAGCAAATTAAGTTTTATTACAGAATTCTGGGGTAAAATACAGTCCGGCTTAAGCAAATCCTCTGTTAAGCCTTGAAAATAAGCGGTGGTTGGCGGTCTTGTGGAGGGAGAGAATTAGGGAGGGAGGGAGGGAGAGGATGAGGGAAGATGGGAAAAAGGAGAGGCGGGAGGATGGAGGATGGAAGGATGTAGAAGGATGGAGAATGGGAATAATGGTGGAGTGTGGAAGGAAGGAGAGAAGGTGGAACTATATAGAATGTGAGTATGGAGTTAGGAATGAGGGAGAGAGGAAGGAATGACAGAGGATGGGAGGAGGGAGTAGGGAAAGAAGAAGAGAGAATGAACGGATGAAGAAGGCAGGATAGAAAGTAGGGGAGAAGGTGGGAGGAAGGAGGGAAAGTGAAAGGAAAGAGAGAGGGTAAGAAAAAGGAAGGACGGGGAGTAAGGAAGGAAGGTGGGAAGGAGGGAGAGGGAGAGAAGGAAGGTAGGGTGGAAGGAAATGGGAAGAAACGGAGGTCTGGAAATAGACAAATGGAGATAAGGAAGTAGTGTAAGAAGGAATCAAAAAGGTGATGGAGAAGAAAAGGATGTATAGGATAAAGAGGGAAGAGAATGCTTAAATGTGAAGTAAAGAGGGAGGCAGTCGGGAAGGAGGAAGTGGAAAGTGAAAACATGGAGGGTGGATAGGAGGGAGGAGATAGAGGGAAGAACGAAGGGAGGAAGGAAGGAAGGAAGGAAGGAAGGAAGGAAGGAAGGCAGGAAGGAAGGAAGGAATAGATGTGAGGATGAGAAAGAAAGGGAAATACAATGATGGAAATAGTGGAAAATTCTCTTTATTTAGCGAAACTGAATACATCTGCAGTGTACTGCTGCCATATGGCACAGTTAGCCATGTTGCCCTGTCATATTTCATTAAGCAAGATAAGGTTGTTGAAATCTGTCAGCCTGAGTTGGGAGACTTCAGTAGCGTCAGCATGAGCTGGGAGACTTCAGTAGCGTCAGCATGAGCTGGGAGACTTCAGTAGCGTCAGCATGAGCTGGGAGACTTCAGTAGCGTCAGCATGAGCTGGGAGACTTCAGTAGCGTCAGCATGAGCTGGGAACTTCGGTAGCGTCAGCATGAGCTGGGAGACTTCGGTAGCGTCAGCATGAGCTGGGAGACTTCAGTAGCGTCAGCATGAGCTGGGAGACTTCAGTAGCGTCAGCCTGAGTTGGGAACTTCAGTAGCGTCAGCATGAGCTGGGAGACTTCAGTAGGGCAAAGAATATTGTCAAGTATTCCAGCTGTCACCAGCTTACGACAGCTTCAAAGATTCCGTTCGAGCAGAGCTGGAGTCACTATCATTCGAAAAATGCCATCTCTCAGAATAGCCTATCCCATACACAGGAGAAATGGCATATTTTTAAATATATCTCCATCATCCCAGAGCTGTGGGAAGGATGGGAGGCAAAATCAATTATAAGAGAGGAAAGAAGGAGGAACAGGAGGAATTTTAGCTAACTATATACGTGTAGAAGACAGTAACAGTGTAGAGTTAAGATGAGTGGGTAGGCAAGGGAGGAAAGGAGGCCCAGGAGATTAGATGGAGGAACAGGAGGAAATGGAAGTGGGAGGATGAGTTAGAGATGGAACAGGAGGATAAGGAACTGGTGGAAGAGGAGAAGGATGAGGAGGAAAAAACGTGAGAAATAGGATGTAAAATGACAGGGAGAGAATGAAGAGCAGAAGAGAACAAAAGGAGGTGGATGAGAAGGATGAGTTGCAAATGAGAGGGTAAGAATAGAAATGGGAAGAAAAAGAGAAAGAGACGAGAAAAGGAGACAGAACAATAAAATGATAAAAATTGTTGGAAAGAAGAAAGAAAATGTATGATTGATATTGGTCAGTGTGAGGAAAATTATGAGAAAAATCCCTAAAAAAAAAGAAATATTAAAACAACGAGAATAGGAGGAGCGCAATGAAAAGTGGAAATGGTAAAGAGACAGATTATTAGATTTTGCCGCCGAAGTGGCTAGTTTTATTGTGCGTCCCATATCCATTCTGTGCAAGGTAGGACAAAAGCATTCGAATACACAAAAGACCTAGAAGCTAGTCTCCAAAAGGAATAACACGAGTACATCTAGATTTACATCCACAATCGTCTTACATGTTGCTAGTAAATCTAGGATTTTTTTTTATATTCATTAAAATAATCTCTTGACTTTTCACATAAGTTTATACACTATATTTTTGGTCAACAAGAACACAGTGCAAGAAAGTAGCCATAAGGCTGACCACATCATTTGTATTTAGCCTGATCATCTGCGCGTCTACCAAACTGCTAGAAGTACTTGTAACTTCACCTAAGTCTGGCTACTAGTATAACATCAGTCAGTCTGTTAACATTACAAGTTGCTCCGTAGACATGTTATAATAATGACTGATATGTCTACTCAGGTTTCTAACTGCATTCCCATGACATTCACTTTCATTATTTACTTCTCTCCTAATATTATTCCTAATGCCAGACACAGATATACCAAGTTATATTATACATTTTGCTTCAAGGTACTTTGGCTAACTTATGAACTTTATCATGAGGAAGTAATTCAGTGTATGATGTAATCCATAAAAAATGTTCATTAAATTACTTTTTATTGGCTTCTGTAATGAACATGTTGTTAGACTCGTTATGTGAGGCAAGTGCCTTCAATGACGACACAGAATGAGTTATAATCAAAGAGTCAAGTTCAGTGTAATAAGTAAACTTTAGTGCCATTACGATGGCAAATAATTTTGTTTGCAGTGTAGACACCAAGTTATTTTTTATGCCTAAATGAACATTGTTGTTCGAGTTCTTATCTAGGGAAAAACAAGTATTTATTAAATTATTGAAAGGGCTTAATTAAGCACAGTTAAAGACACACACACACACACACACACACACACACACAAATTGTTCAGTAATTTGATGACAGAATCTAAATTAGATTACGTCTATGCGATGGGAATGTACGATAGTGAAAATAGGCCTTAAGATGATGAAATTGACAGCGAAATGCTATAAAAATCCTTCGTAACTTACGAAGTGACATGTCTGCGGCTATAATAAAATGGATACTACAAAAAAGTTACATTGGAAAAATAAAAGGGTAATGATATTTAGGAAATATGGAACAGAAAGAACTAGACGTACTGAAAAAATAATAGAGAAAGTTGGAATATGATCACCATACATAAAGGCTCATAAATAACTACGAGAAAAGAGAAAACAAGAGGTTACAATTTCAGTTTACGAAAAACGAAGCTTTTTTCTGAAAACACACTAGAAATTATTGCTTCATAAAAAAAAAAAAGTGGAAGACTAGTGGAATATTATCCATGAGTAGGTAACCTGTATGTGTGTGTGTGTGTGTACTCACCTAGTTGTGGTTGCAGGGGTCGAGTCACAGCTCCTGGCCCCGCCTCTTCACTGGTCGCTACTGTGTGTGTGAAAGAGAGAGAGAGAGAGAGAGAGAGAGAGAGAGAGAGCATCACACTCTTTTGTAACTATAATCAAACTCTTACTCTTGTAACTATGAACAGATTATCACACTCCTGTAAACTTCTGTTGATTAACACTGGCTGCTCTTTAAGATACAGTATATACGACAAATCAAAATTCCACAAACTAAGATATATGCATAAGATACAGTATATGTTGCATATACTGTATCTTAGTTTGTTGCAACATATAACAAACTAAGATACCGAATATGCAACAAATTAAGATATAGAATATGCATCAAACCAAGATACAGTATATACGACAAACTAAGATACAGTATATGCAACGACCTAGGATACTAGGATACATTATAAGCAACAATCTAAGATACAGCATATGCAACAAACCAAGAGGCATTATATGCTACAAACCAAGATAGAATATATGCAACAAACGTTGATGTTATTGCACTAATTGAAATATGGTTTAATTTGATGAGTCGAGACGTGGTCGCCGAATGCTATACATTCAAGGGTTTAAGATAGATATTCCATGTTGATAGAACTAACGGGAGGGTGGAGTTGCGCTATACTATGTCTGAGAAAATATGAGTTGTTGCATAAAAACAGGTATAAAAATCGATGGATTAGACACAAAATCTGTTTGGGTAGAATTTTTAGAAAGACAAGATATATTAATTTTAGGTGCAATGTACTGACTCCAAAACTTAGAAAGCGACAGAGGGAGACTTCCCTGGGACGAAATTGTTGCCTTCTAGACACGATGATGTGTCTAGAAGTCGTCGTAAGCTCCTCTCTCCTCTGTGCGGGTTATTTGTGTATTGTTCCAGCCAGGTTATTGTGTCATTTTGTTTGTAGTAACAGTAGGGGATCTTTAACTTTAGTAAAATTGACTGGACTTTTTTAACCCATAATCTGGAGTCCAATGACTTCCTGGAAGTAGTTCAGGACTGCTTTGTGAAGCAGTGTGTAACAGAACCAACTAGAAGTAATAACTTGCTCAACCTGGTTTTGTTAAATACGGAAACCCTCGTCAATATAATCTAGACATCACTGAAGAGCTCGGTGCAAATGATCACTATTTAATTTAAGTATTACCTGGGAATACGAGAATAAGGATAATACAGTAAAAGTCCTCGATATTCGTTCTGCTAATTATGACGGACTTAGGGAACACCTGTCTCTATTGTGATTATTTAGCTAATGATCCTATTGTTTCTATTGACGTTTTTTACTGCAAGTAAGAATGTTTTGAAAAAAAATAATGGAGAGACTATATAAAATGAAAAGAAATAATATAAAAAACCAAGTTGGTACAACAAAAATCACTACACTTGGAGATTTTAATTACAAATTGACCGGATAAACTACGAGATCTGAATGAAAACAAAACAGAGGGGTCATCCAATTATTTTAACTTGACTGGAAAAAAATATGCTTTTGTTTGTGTTCAGAATTCACAGGAAAGGAAGAGAAAATATTTTATTTCAACATTCTGGATCCAGTTGGGAAATGTATTCAGACTTATTTTTTCCTTTCTTTTCCTTTTTTTTTTTTGGGGGGGGGGGGGGAAATACGAAATGTTGTAAATTAAGATAAGGACAAATTAGAAAGCAGTTGAAAGGTTCTCGCCTACAGCGGGAGTTCCCCAGGGCTCCCGCATGAGTCCTGTATTGTTCAACATCCATATCTGACGAAGAAAAATATAAACAAAACTGGGTTGACTACTGAAGCTGAAGATACATGGAACTGAAACATACGACGTATGATATACATATGTGATATAACACTAATACATCACGTGATGACTTGCCAATGTTGTATACCACATACGACTGACGTTTTATTCTGCATGCGACATGTTTTTTTTTTTCAACATATGACTTGAACATGTTGTATTCCACATATGACTGTAAATAAAACTTAAAGGAATTCTTTGCTTTACAATATTGCTATTGGATTAATTAGCTAACTCCTGGACCTGGACTATCTAACTAACCAACGCCTCTCTCCACGGACCACAAAATTACCTAATTCAAACATATTCATGCATATATTGTGAGGCTGTACAATACAGAACAAGTTAGTTATCTAATACCTGCTCTAGTCCTCTAATTAATCTCTGGAAAACTAGATGGAATCCTGACAAACTTCCATTACAACTCCTTTACTAATTATCTAGCTCATTAAATAACCACCACTAAACATAACTAACTGTTGTGTAAGTGTGACTTTGTAAATGGTCCAAGTCGGACCGAAACGTCGTCGTAAGCTCCTCTCTGTGTGCGGGTTATTTGTGTATGTGTTAGATATTTTGTCCAACTGTCTTTAAAATATCAGAAGCATTTTTGAGACTTTTTTCCGAACGGTTTCGGAAATGTCTCCAGAAATGTCTATGACATTTTTGAGACCGTGTTTTTTTTTTATTTAAAAGCAAAAAAAGAAAAGTCTCTAAAATGTAGAGTAGTGTTTGGATTCTGTTTTTGCAAACGGTCTCAAAAACAGTCAGTCACATTTAGAAACCTTTAGGAAAATATTCTAAAAAATGTCGCGGACATTTTGGAAACCGTTTGGATAAATGGTCTTTAAAATGTCGCGAGCATTTTGGAGACATTTTGAAAAGAAAAAATAATTTCCTGAAAGTCTGTGATGTTTTGAAGACGTTTTGATAAAACGATTTTTAATGTCATGAACGCAGGGGTGCCACTAGCACGTTGAGAGACAACACAATAAGTGTCAGGGGCCCAAGACTGTTCAACTGCCTCTCAGCATACATAAGGGGGATTATCAATAAACCTCTAGCTGTCTTCAAGCAGACACTGGACAGGCACCTAAAGTCGGTACCTGACCAGTCAGGCTGTGGTTCGTACGTTGGACTGCATGCGGCGAGCAGTAACAGCCTGGTTGATCAGGCCCTGTTCCAACATGAGGCCTGGTCACAGACCGTGCCGCAGGGGCGTTGACCCCTGGAACTCACTCCAGGTAAACTCCAGGTAAACGTTTCAGAGACCGTTTAGAAAAAACGGCTTCCAACACGGAAAATGGTCTGCAAAATATGGACATTTTTGAACCTGTTTGGAAAAAGGTCTGGAAATTATAGCCGAAACTTTCCAAAGCATTTTTTTTTTTTTCAAAAAATGGCCCAGAAAAGTCCATTATTTCGACTTCTTTACTATTACTACTACAACTACCACTAATGATATTTGTTATAAGAATAGTCTCTGGCCCTATGACCATACCAATGATATCGATATTCATTTCGGTCAACCGGCTGCACCGGGTAGTCCATGAAATAGCGTGTGTAGCAATGACTTGCAATAAACATTGTGGGATAATGTTTCTCTTCACCCACCACAGCCAGTCTCTCTTCACCCACCACAGCCAGTCTCTCTTCACCCACCACAGACAGTCTCTCTTCACCCACCACAGACAGTCTCTCTTCACCCACCACAGACAGTCTCTCTTCACCCACCACAGACAGTCTCTCTTCACCCACCACAGCCAGTCTCTCTTCACCCACCACAGACAGTCTCTCTTCACCCACCACAGCCAGTCTCTCTTCACCCACCACAGCCAGCTCTCTTCACCCACCACAGACAGTCTCTCTCACCCACCACAGCCAGTCTCTCTTCACCCACCACAGACAGCTCTCTCCACCCACCACAGCCAGTCTCTCTTCACCCACCACAGACAGTCTCTCTTCACCCACCACAGCCAGTCTCTCTTCATCCACCGCAACAAACTCCCTCCTCACCCACCGCAACATACCCCTCCCACACCCATCACAACAAACCCCTCCCTCACCCACCATAAACCCCTCCCTCATCCATCACAACAAACCCCTCCTTCACCCACCGAAACAAACCCCTTCCTCATCCACCGCAACAAACCCCTCCCTCCCTCTCCCACCACAACAAACCCCTCCCTCACTCATCACAACAAACCCCTCCCTCACCCACCAAAACAAACCCCTCTCTCACCCACCAAAACAAACCCCTCCCTCACCCACCATAACATACCCCTCCCTTACCCAAAACAACAATCTCCTCCCTCATCCATCACAAACGCCTGCGTCACCAACCACAACAAACCCCTCCCACACCCATCACAACAAACCCCTCCCTCACCCACCAAAACAAACCCCTCACTCACCCACCATAACATACCCCGATGACATGGTGGCTAGCGCTCTTGCTTCACGCACGGAGGGCCCGGGTTCAATTCCCGGCGGGGCCGAAACATTTCGAAGTGTTTCGTTACACACACATACATACAACAGGCCTAGTGTCTAATCGACATGTGCCTAGGACAAAATGGTAACTAAATAACTAACCCCTCCCTCACCACACACAGCGAGCCTCAGCCTCACCCACCACAGCTACATCTGGCAGGGAAGACACTGCCTCACACACCACAGCTACATCTGGCAGGGAAGACACTGCCTCACACACCACAGCTACATCTGGCAGGGAAGACACTGCCTCGCCCACCACAGCTACATCTGGCAGGGTAGACGCTGCCTCACCCACCACAGCTACATCTGGCAGGGTAGACACTGCCTCACCCACCACAGCTACATCTGGCAGGGAAGACACTGCCTCACCCACCACAGCTACATCTGGCAGGGAAGACACTGCCTCACCCACCACAGCTACATCTGGCAGGGTAGACACTGCCTCACCCACCACAGCTACATCTGGCAGGGAAGACGCTGCCTCACCCACCACAGCTACATCTGGCAGGGAAGACGCTGCCTCACCCACCACAGCTACATCTGGCAGGGAAGACGCTGCCTCACCCACCACAGCTACATCTGGCAGGGTAGACGCTGCCTCACCCACCACAGCTACATCTGGCAGGGTAGACGCTGCCTCACCCACCACAGCTACATCTGGCAGGGTAGACGCTGCCTCACCCACCACAGCTACATCTGGCAGGGTAGACGCTGCCTCACCCACCACAGCTACATCTGGCAGGGTAGACGCTGCCTCACCCACCACAGCTACATCTGGCAGGCAAGACGCTGCGGTGTCTTAGACAGCGTAGGGAAGCTTCTACATTTATGTTTAATTGATTTTGAAATTCTTATAGTGGTTGTCCAGTTGACTGTGAAATTACTGAACCTTTCAAAGGGGGAAGTTCCTTTACGGTGTTAAGGAGCTCCTGACAGCAAGATTTGGAACTACACCCTCCTCTTCCTTGGATCATACCAGAGTGCCTTCCCTTGTGCTGTATAACCCCTACGGGTTTAGTATGTTCACATAAAAAATAATAAAAATTGAAATAAATAATAATAATAATAAATGCTACTATTTATTATTATTATTATTATTATTAGGTAAAGCTGGTCAATTAGCAAGAACTCATTAGTCCTTTCTAAAATTTTATCTTATACGTTTAAGGATATATTTTTTCATTTAATGTTAATGTAAAAAATAATTATTTTGTTCCAAAAGAATCTTAGAAAACTTACCTAATCTTAATATAACAAGAGCAATTTAATTTAGCATAATCAAACTAAATATATTTTAGATAAGTTTACAATAATTTAATAACAAACAAAATGATTTTTGCGAAATTATTGCATACACAAATTTTCGCTTGCCTTATTCAGCAAGAAGAGCGTTGGTATTTAAGCCAAAATCGCAAGTTTTCCTATGTGGCACAACATATTATATATATATATATATATATATATATATATATATATATATATATATATATATATTATATATATATCTAGAAATTGCAGGCGAAATATTCACAAACACTGATCTCTGGCCGAGGACTCGACCAGACTTGCAAGGTACGCAGTGCTTGCCGACCGTACCACTGGACCAATACCTTGGTGTCCAGCTTTCGCTAGACGTTGATCCAAGGAAGCCAGCCAAGGTATTGGTACAGTATGGTACGGTCGGCAAAGCACTGCGTACCTTGTCACAAGGTTCGTAGGTTCGAGTCTCCGTCGGCCAGAGATCAGTGTTTGTGAATATTTCGCCTGCTCTTGCGAATTCCTAGCATTGTAAAAATCTCTAGTTGTGTCGATGCATGCAGGGATTGAGATGAAT
The DNA here is from genome assembly GCA_009830355.1 of Cherax destructor. NCBI lineage: Eukaryota > Metazoa > Arthropoda > Malacostraca > Decapoda > Parastacidae > Cherax > Cherax destructor. Next base: position 55,440 of record WNWK01004041.1, read on the forward strand.
ATATATATATATATATATATATATATATATATAGTATATAAATGGCCTGTTATGGTTCTTACAAGTTTGCTATTTCCAGATGTTAGCTCCGTTTCCAAATCATTTATGTAAATTATGTAGAGGGAAGAGCCACGTCCTGAGGAACTCTACTTATTACGTGTAGTCTCTGTGATGCTCCCTCGCTGCAGACCACTTGCTCAACCTGTCTTTGAAGTCAGTCATTGATCCAGGCATGAATCCTATTTCCCATTCCATGAGACTTCATCTTAACCAGCAATTTCTGCATGTGGTTATTTTCTTAGAGTGGGTTAATAGGGCTTGAAGCCTATCTACTACACTCTAGGGTCATGATTGACATTTATTCGCCATCAGTCAGTCCCTAAAATAAGGATTAAGGTAAACTCTCATCCGATATACACACACTGAGACACATACTCCGAGAGGTGTATGTGTCTCAGTATGTCATACACCGAGAGGTGTATGTCCCTCTGGTAATTTTCACGCCCCAGCTTTTGTGTATATAATTAGAAAATTAATTTGCTCGATTTGTTTTTTTATGAACTCCAGGTTTATTTTTTGTTAATATGTCATCTTCCAAATATTTTACGGTTCAGTAGGACATAGGTAGCATGAGGCAATAGGCCTAATGTAGTGCTCCTTTTCCCTGATGGTTTCCAATTGTTTTCCAAAAATCGATGTGGGCTAATGGGGCGGTAGTTGAGGGAACATGTCTTGCCAGCTTTCTACATTATTGGAGTAGCAGTCACCAACTTCCAGAAGGAAGGGAGAGAAAGGAAGAAGCGAGGGAGAGGAAGAAGAGAGAGACGGAGAATATGGAGGGTGAGGCGGAGGGGAAAAAGTGAAGGAAATGAGAATAGGAGACAAAAAAGAATGAAGAGAACGGCAGAAGATGAATGGAAGGAGAAGAGGAAGGGCGATGAGGAATGGGAAAGGAGAAAAAAATAAAATGAGAAAGATGCAGAAAAGGGTGGACGACAAAAAGAAAACAAGAGAGAAGAGGATAGAAAGGATTGGAAAAGAGAAAGAAAAAAAAGAGGAAAAAAGGAGAGAGGAAAGAGTCGAAGAGGTAAAAGTAAGAGAAGAGAGATGGAGCGAGAAGTACTCGCTAAAAAATACCTCAAATAAACTTCTGCCAGTTTTCTCTCTTTTCTCTGTTATATTCTGATGGAGCTGTAATTGCCTCTTGCTCTGACAAAGCTGACCTCATTGCCAATCTCTTTACTTTTAGAATAACTTTGGGGGATTCCGGTTCTTCGGTTCCCTGTGTTTCTTTCCCAGCCAGCCCGATGCCTCGACGGCTAGGTTAGGTAAGGTTTGTCAGGAAACAGGACAAGTGTTTCCTGACGCGGGTCTTAGTCATATGATGACCCGCAGCTGGAGCTTTTGGTCATCTGACCGAGGCCTTATGTTGGCTTACCGGTCCACCCCTTTCAAAAATATGGTTATGATTATTTTCAGAATCGGAGAATTGAGAGGTAGTTCAAATAACTTGACTCCTCAAGAACTAGAAGAGTTCTATTCTATTCTAACCAAACAAACTAAACTAACTAACTAGCCTTATATTAATAAAATATTATCTCATTTTATCAGGGGTGTTAAGAAATACTTGTGTTAAGAAAATGAAAATAGTAAAATAAAAATAGATTAATTACTGAGTTAGCACTTGCTACTTCTACCCCTCTCTCTCTCTCTCTCTCTCTCTCTCTCTGTTTGAACACTTTCCTCTCTCTTTCAGATAGATCTACCCCAGGAACTTAACTGCAGCTTATTTGGCTACAAATTAGTTAATACCTCAATACACAGCCAAGTCGGTGTCAGACCAGGAGTCCATCTCCCAACCTGAAACAGCTTGTATCAGCGAGTGTAACACTTAAATAATAAATTCATAATATTTCCAATAGTCAATGACATAATCAGAGACATAAGACTTTAAAAAATTTTTACAGACAATAATGTACAAAATAAGATTTAGTTGTCTTGTACAATCACCAATGACTAGGTAATAAACAGAATGTCCACAAGAACGTAATAAAAAGCAATGGAAACCCCCATAACGGTAGAAACTGTAGTAGATACTTCCCCTTAGGAAACAAGACCACCTTACAATTACACATAGATGAAAAAAGCAAAGCCAGTACAAGTGCAACAGGCCAAGGATTCAAGTGTCAGAAGAGGAAAAACATTGTGAGAGGAGACGAAACAGAAGACAATGTCTAGAAGTGCAAAGGCACTCCTGCTCTGAGACTAGTCTGTAGAAACAAAGGCTAGTGTGTCAGAAAGTGCACACAGGCTATTGTTCAGGGGCTAGTTTGTAGAAACAAAGGCTAGTGTGTCAGAAAGTGCACACAGGCTGTTGCTCAGGGACTGTTTTGAAGAACAGAGGCTAGTGTATGAGGAGGCCAAAGGTCTTTAATACTTCCACACCAAACCATTTCTAAGGCCAGCGTGTGCATTAATAACCAACACACCTCCCACAAATCAACTGAGGGTCAGAAGAGGCGCGTGTGAGTTGGCTGATGTTATTGTAGGAGGCGAGGCGAGGCCTCCACCCCTATGAATGTGTAAACCAACTGACTCGTCACTCTTCCACTAAACAAACTGCGGTCACTTTGAGACCAGGGGTGATGACCTGCTCCTCACAAACACCACCAGCTGCTTAACAATTAAAAAATAAATAAAGATCTTCCTTCTAATATGAATAAAATTTAATACAAAATAACACGGAATTGAATTATGCATATATAATTTACTAACAATATTTGAATATACCATATGTACAAAGATGTACTCATATTTTTTTTGTACTTTCATTATTATAGCATTAGTACAAAGTAAGGAAACTTTTTGTACATCCTTCTGGACCAGGACGCGGGGGCGTTGACCCCCGGGATATCCTCCAGGTATGCTCCAGGTAGCACAGTGAAGGTTCTGAGGTATGTAACAATCAGCTTCGATTCATTTTACTTCCTCAGTACACAGCCTACTCAACATCAAAAAAATGTTCGTATATTACTCGCATGCAATGTATTTTTTTTTAATTTTTGAAGAAGTCATTGATGATGAGCCTAATCAAAGGCGTTCTGAAAAATCTAGGTCATCATCTCTTAGTGTTTTGCACTCAATAAATTGATTTAAAACATCGTAAAAGAAAATGAGAAAGATTGGTTTTGTGTTACGATGTGTCCGAAGTTTTAATTGATAGTTTTTTATTGTATTATTTGACCATTTAAGCAAATTGTTAAGTTGAGTCTCGAGAAGTGAATGGAACGGGACCATGAGATGAATAGTTCATATGTTAGTGGTGGTGGTTATGATGGTGGTGGTTATGATGGTGGTGGTTATGATGGTGATAGTAGTGATGGTGATGATTATGACGATTTTAGTGGTGGTGGTTATGATGGTGGCAATGGTGGTGGGGTGATGATGGTGATGGTGGTGGTGGTGGTGGTGGTGTTAGTGGTGGGGTGGTGATAGTGGTGGTGGTGATCATGAATGTACTGGTGGATGTAGTGATGTCGTTGTGTTGTTGTTGCTGTTATTGTTGTTGCTGTTGTTGTTGTTGGTGGTGGTGGTGGTGGTAGTGGTGGCAGGTGTGGTACTGGTGGTGTTGGGAATAACAAAGAGGGTGGTTTGTGGGATGGGGGTTGTCGACCATGCATGACTCACTAGGGAGTTGCACAAGTCAATGACCAAAATGGAAAATTTGATCCGCGATAGACAGGCTGCCCCCAAAAAAAAATCATTATATATACACAATGAATAGAAATGTCAAGAGTGTCGGGTGACTGGCGGCTTGTGATGGGTGGCGGTGATGGGTGGCGGTGATGGGTAGCGGTGGGCGATGGACTGAAGAAATAATCCTGACGTCTCCATACCACTGTTGGTAAGAATAATCCGGACTTTCTCTTCACACAATTTAATTTACGAGCTAAAATCTTGTATCATAAATTAGCTCAATTTTAAAGTTCAATCCTATCTAAGATACACTGCCATCCCCCTCCCCCCAGCTAATTATTCTTTCAAAAAAAAACACAAAAAAAAAAAACACAGTAAGGCAGATTCCTTCAGACAGGAAAATCACAGAGTGGATAATGAGATCTTTCAAAACAAGGGAAATAGTATCATTGGAGACCGTTTTCAATAACTTGTGCTCTCTCTCTCTCTCGCTTAGATTATTGTTCAGTGTTGACGGTTCCTTTCAAGGAAGGAAAGATATCAGAGTCCTAAATTTGTACTCACTGGAGAGAAGGAGAGAGATACATGACAATATATACTTGGAAGGGGCTTGAGGAGGAGTAGCCGTCAGTTGCGGTAGGCCTATTCTTTAAAATCGAAAAAAATCGGTAAATTTAATAAGTTTACCAATAAACAATAGTTCTTAAATACAGCAACATTTTGGTGTATGTCTTAACTCTGTACGATAATTCTAAATGGAGTTATCGCAATTATAATATGCGAGGTGATGACATCATCAGTTGCGGTAGGCCTATACATAATAATCGAATATTTGTTGTTGTAACTCCTTTATTTATGAACTGATCATTATGATTTTTACAACACATATTTTAGAGTCATTGGTCTTCAAAGAAATGATGTAATATTGGTAATAATCCCCTCCTTTTTTAGCATACCATCGGCGTAAATTGCAAAAATTGGTAAAAAAAAAAAAAAATAGTCGAGATATAACTCTGAATTTTGTGGGGACTACAAAAGACTTATAAAATTTTACATCAAAAAATCCATTTGGCATTGCTTCATCACTTGTTAGTATCCAAAAGAACTTTGACATTGCCAGTATTTCAAATGGCTGATTGATCAAATTGCTTCTAGATTGCAGACTGTCCGCTGTGGCCAATAAAGTTAATGAGAAGGACAGTGGTAGTGTCCTGAGGGAGGTGCCCTTCAGAGAGTCTCTCAGCAGCAGGCAGAGGGAGAGTGCTTCATGCGTTGAGTCAGTGATAAGCTGGAGGGCACAGAAGGGCAATAGATCCCTGGAGAGTTAGGGGAAAATACGTGATCCACTCTGTCTCTGTCTCTTTCTCTGCTTGACTCTCTCTCTCTCTCTCTATCTCTCTCTCTTCCTCTAGAATTGCAAATTGAGCGAAGGGAGTGAAAAGAGGATGACCAAATTTCATTTATTATTTCCATGGGTGGAGGTGCTAAGAGGCTCCCAAGTAATTTTTTTTTAATAAATACACAACATATACATGTGGTGCCGAATAGGTAAAACTTGCGATTTCGGCTTAAATAACAACGCTCTTCTTGCCGAATAAGACAAGCGAAAATTTGTGTTTGCAATAGGCTCCCAAGTAATTTTTTTTTTAAAATACACAACATATACATGTGGTGCCGAATAGGTAAAACTTGCGATTTCGGCTTAAATAACAACGCTCTTCTTGCCGAATAAGACAAGCGAAAATTTGTGTTTGCAATAATTTCGCAAAAATCATTCTGAACCTAACGAAAAAAATTATATTTCATTGTTTGTTTATTATTAAATTATTGTAAACTTTTCTAAAATATATTTAGTTGGATTAGGCTAAACTCCTGTGTGTGTGTGTATGTGTGTGTGTGTGTGTGTGTGTGTGTGTGTGTGTGTGTGTAACAAATATAAAAGTTTCAATAAAATATGCAATCCTTGTAAATTAGAAATCATGAAGGTCAGTCAGTCTGACAGTCAGTCTGACAGTCAGTCTGTCAGTCTGTGCCAATTTAAGGCCTACCACGAGAGACAGCCCCAAGAAATATGCTAAAATGTTCCCCAATCTCCACCTTATCTTTCTGGCCACTATGGTCTTGGCACTGGTCTGACACTATCGGGGCCAAAGAGTCAATTTTCTCCTGGCATGGAGACAACACTCTCCTTACTGATGTCTGTGTGTAAGAGCCAACATTCTTGGTGTTAAATTCTGCCGACAAAGATAATTTATATTTAATTAAAAATGATGGTTTCAAAATATGGAACTGAGTATTTTGTCAGTAACTTCCAAGTGTTTGTTCATTTGTCAAGGACGTGTGTCGTCTTGACTTTGTTGTTTTGTTTAGTCTCTCATTGTAAACTGGAGGCAGGTCTTGATAAATGCGTCATTATTTACTTTATCTACATATCTTTTCCCTCTGTTATCAATCTTTCACCCATATCTCCGTGCTACTAAGACTGCCCCTTTCGTTTTTCTAGTCTCCCTTTTTCTTAGTGCCGCCCTTACCCTTATCTTTATCTTCCCCTTCAAGCCACATTCCTAATCACCTCTTCCTCTCATTCTCTTTCACTTCCCTGTTACTCTTCCCCAAAAAGACTCCTTACATCCTATGGCTTTTGTGTCTGTAGATGAATGGTTCAGAGAAGCGACAAGTTGATAAATTAGACACATGTCTAATCAGAGATTGATTACCTCAAACTCCTGATTTTCACCATTCTTCTTTGTATTGGACTGATGAAGCTACTGTGTGGTGAAACGTTTCAACAATAAACATACCCAAGTTATTTCCTCAAGTAATTCCATGATATATCGAAACTGAGTGACTTGGGAACGTTTCCCCCGAAGCTCATCATTAACCTCAAGATTATTAATTAGCGATTCCTTGTTGGCAAGAAGCAAGTCAAGCAGGTTATTTCCTCTAGTTGGTTCCGTCACAAACTATGTTGCACATGTGTATAATTTGTCTTCTGAGTCTGCTCCAGCCCCTCCCCGCTTCTCCCTCCGTCTCTGCTTCTCATCTTGTCCCCTCAAACATTTCCTTTCTTTGGAACATGTTTTTGCTTACGCTGTCCTGAAGATTGAAGCCCACACATATTCTTCTAACCATCGCGATATTGCTCTCACTTCTTTCTCTCTTAAATGCTTTTCGATCTGTTTCTTAAGCACCTTGAACAATGTAATTTTCTATCGGCTAATGAGTGCATGTTATATATCTCATTCGGGAGCAAGTTAGGATTTAAACTTTTGTATTACATTTCAAAATGTGTATTCTCTGCGTTATTGGCTATTTCTTTCCTATTATTTTCTTCCTTCCTCTTCCGACTGAACACATCGACTTCAGGCCGAGGGACTGATTACCTCAAACTCCCCCTCTCCTTACACCTTTCTACTTTGTATTGGACTGATGAAGCCACTGTGTGGCGAAACGTTTCCTTAATAAAGATTCCCATATGTTGCATAAGTGTCTCAAACTTCATCTATATTTCTCCTCTTCCTCCTTACCAGTTTACATTTTTTCTGCCTCTTATCACTTTTTTCCTTCTCCACCTTAACTTATTCCTACTCACTTTTCCTTCTTTGTCCTTCCATTTCTCCTTCTTCTCCTCCTCTCTTCATTTTCTTCTTCGCCGTTTGCTTCCCTTCATTTCGCATCTTCATTCTCTTATATTTTCATTTATTTTTTCCTAGTCTTTCCTCTCTCCTCTTCCTTATTTTTCTTCTTATCCTCTTTCTTTTCTTTTATCTCTATCATCACTTCTTTTTCCCTTTACCTCCCTCTCCCCTCAGCTCCTCCCCATGCCCTCACCTTGCCCTCAGATAAAGGCCAGATAGCTAGTCTCATAAAGGACGTCCGGCCCATAAACCGGATAGGTCCTCTCTTTCCTAATTAGATTAATAGATTACACACCAGACATGTGCATGTCCCACTCCATATTGTCTAGGGGAGTCATTCTGTGAGTCAGTAGTGAGTGAGTCAGTCTGTGAGTATGCGAGTCAAAAATGTTAAATTCATGTCTGCAAAAATAACTCATTACGATTTTAACCAGATATAAACATGTAAGAATGACTTGGAGAGCGTATAATTCTGTAGGGATAGGAAGGCGGGGTAGGGGTCGTCCTAGAAAAGGTTGGAGGGAAGGGGTAAAGGAGGTTTTGTGGGCGAGGGGCTTGGACTTCCAGCAAGCATGTGTGAGCGTGTTAGATAGGAGTGAATGGAGACGAATGGTTTTTGGGACATGACGATCTGTTGGAGTGTGAGCAGGGTAACATTTTGTGAAGGGATTCAGGGAAACCAGTTAATTGATTTAGTTGAACTTGAGTCCTGGAAATGGGAAGTACAATGCCTGCACTTTAAAGGAGGGGTCTGAGATAGTGACAGCTGGGAGGGACTATTCTCAGCTGTCGTATCTGAGCTCCTTTGCAAAGACAGTGATTATGTATGAGTGTGGTGAAAGTGTTGAATGATGATGAAAGTATTTTCTTTTTGGGGATTTTCTTTCTTTTTGGGTCACCCTACCTCGGTGGGAGACGGCCGACTTGTTGAAAAAAAAAATAAACATGTAAATAGTTCATTGCCACTGTAACTTCTTCACTTATTGAAACTTTGCTACCAAGTCCCTGAACCCATTATGTACCTCTGTAATCTTCTGACTGCCACCCACAGGATGGGTATGGGGGTGCATAACTAACTGGTCGTGTCAGTATTTTGCTGAAATGACGCACTGACGACTTGACTCGACTGAGGAGACTCAGTCGAGTCTTCTCTGGTTCATTTAATCAGTGAGGGGAAAATGCTTAACGTCGAGTCATTTGGTGACCGATAACCACAAGCCACAGTACGGGCGGAAATTGAACTGGCGGCTAGTGAGTCATAAAACTCCAGACCGGAGGGTTAGCCACTGAGCCAGCTGGCTACAATAAGATTCATCCAACTAGGTATATTTATACACCTGCACCTGATATCTCCGGTATTTAGGTCACCCCTGTATTCGACTGAAGAAGCCTGCTGAGGAGGTGAAGCGTTTCAACAGCAGACAAACCCAACTGTTGCGCATGTGTCTTAGTCATCTACTTGACGGTATTGTATAATATCAATATAGAAAGAAATCTGCAACTGTGCCATATGCTAATGAATACTATCGACTGCTGTCAAACTGTTATCGACTGTATAGTACCATCAAGAGTCCTTTCAATGTTGCTTGGAACAGATGTGTGAATACCACCTGTTTTGCCAAGGTTCAAGTCCATATGATATCTAATTCACATGGTCGAGAATACTTTAAGGCCTAGGAGAGGGATTAGCGTAATACCTCAGCTTTGATATCCTGAGATGTAAGCATCACACCTCTTGGTGTACATACCCTGAGAGATATAGTGGTGTATATACCTTGAGAGAGAGACACTTCACGGTGTATATATATATATTCTGAGCGATACCCTCCTCTCGGTGTATATACCAATAGATATATACACTTTGCGATCCCTATACACTGATATATACATCTCAGTTTATACACCCTGACAGATACACACATCTCGATGCATGCATAATGAGAAATGCAGAGCTTACGGTGTATATAGTCTGTTGTTTATTCAGATTATGATGAATCAGTAAGGATATTGATAATGCCAGTCGTCAGTTCTGACGCCATGATTAACCCGATCAGCCAGCGAGTTGAGTCAATCATCCGGCTGATGTGTAATTCTGACCGTCTGTAGATATGTCGTCGAAATGCCATCGAAATTTCACAGAAATGCTGTCGAAATGTTGTCGAAATTTGTTCGAAATGTCATCAAAATGACCGCCTGTCTGTCAGGTCGGGTCCAGCACGCCTTCAGTCGTTCAGGCAAATAAGTCAATCAATAAATTACCGAATTCCTGATTTGGCATACTAGTGGACAGTTGGCATTTGGTGTATTTGATGGATGAATCGCCAAGAATTGGCAGGCATGGAGAGAGAGAGAGAGAGAGAGAGAGAGAGAGAGAGAGAGAGAGAGAGAGAGAGAGAGAGAGAGAGAGAGAGAGAGAAATTAGGGGAAAAAATGCATAGGAAGGAAGAGAGACGTGGAGGAGGAAGAGACGAAAGAAGGAAAAAGAAAGAGAAAGAGAGAGAGAGAGATAGGGGGGTGAGGGAGGTAGGGGAGGTTACTTCTGTCATTTTTCCTCTAATCTGACATATTCCTGGGTAAAATGAAGACCTGACTAGGAGGTAAACATTGAGAAGAGCAGTTGGATTAATAGATAGAAGGGGAACAGTGTAAGAGAAGATAGCTGAGAAAATCCAGTCTAAGGGGAAAGGTGGAGGTAGGGAATCATAAGGTGAAAGAGTTCTCACAAAAGAGAAGTCTAGGGGCCATATGAGATGTCAGGAAGACAAAACCGTAGACAGGAACAAGTATGAAATTGCTCATGCCCAGTAACTAGAAATTAAGGGAAACTAATTGAACTAGAAGGGGCGATATTTGGAGAAATACCCGGGAATGGCCCTTGCAGAAGCTTTTCTATCCAACAGGCTTCTGCGCGTGTGTTAGATTGGAGTGAGTGGAGGCAAGTGATTTTTATGATTTGACATGATGTTGGAGTGTGAACAAGGCAACATTTTATGAAGGGATTCAGGGAAAACAGCTTTCTGAACTTGAATCCTGGTGGTGGAAAGTACAGGGCCTGCACTCTGAAGGAGGGGTGGAGGTGGGAAGTACAGTGCCTGCACTCTGAAGGAGGGGTGGGGATGAAGTGACCTGAAGAATACCATATGGTATTCTTCACTCACAACTCACTCTCCGCCTATATATACAGTCTTTTTAATCTCTGTATGTTAGAAGTGATCAAGGTCCCAGGATGGAAAAGTTTTCTAATAAATATGTCCTAGTGTTTGCTCACGTGTCTTTCTAAACCAATTTGTCGGTATCTATTACCAAGGTTTATGTCATCTACAGTGTTGTTGGTGCCGTTCTGGCAAGACAGTGACTGAGTAAGTAACAATGAAAGTGTTGTCCTCTTCGTCGGGTGACCTTGCCTCGGTGGGGGACGGCTGGAGGGTTAAAAAAATACGGTCTACCCAATTATAGAAATTTCAAAAACAAATAACACAATAAAGTTGTTTCCTTTGTCTTATTATATGGAATTTATTAGAAGCATCAACAGTGCAGGGAAGAGAATGCACTTTATGTTAGGGGAGGGACCAGACAATGAAGGACAGTAAAAACTACACAGTTTGTCCATATTCCCATCCCTGACTCATAAAGATCCAGCTCTCCAAACAATGTCTCTTCCACGCATCATTTCCCACTTCCCCTTTACCCTCATCTGCAACCCTCCCCTCACGTCAAACAGGTTCTGACCTCATGCACAACCCCTCCAATTATTCATCCATACACCCTTGCATGCTTCCCCACCACTCTCCCCTGCCTCCCCAACCAATGAACCTTCTGCCTCCCCAACCAATGAACCTTCCTCTGCCTCCCCAGCCAATGACTCTTCCTCTGCCTCCCCAAACAATGAACCTTCCTCTGCCTCACCAGCCAATGAACCTTCCTCTGCCTCCCCAAACAATGAACCATTCTGTCTCCCCAAACAATGAACCTTCCTCTGCCTCCCCAAACAATGAACCATTCTGTCTCCCCAAACAATGAACCTTCCTCTGCCTCACCAGCCAATGAACCTTTCTCTGTCTCCCCTACCTTCCTACGAAATGCAATCTTCCCTGCCTCCCTAACCATTGAACATTCCTGTGCCTTCCCTACCTTTCTACGCAATGCAATCTGCCCTGCCTCCCCAACCAATGAACCTTCCTCTGCCTCCCCTACCTTTCTACCCAATGCACTCTGCCCTATCTCTATCTATCTATCCCATTCATTGCAACTCTCTGCCTCTGTAGCATACACCCACCCACAATCCCTTACTTCCCCTCCCACTATCCTCTCACCAAACACCAACAGAATCAACACCTTCTCATCCCACTAAAAGTGTGTCAAATTTTATGTTCACAAATACAGATCGAGTCTCCATTAAAGCGAGGTAATTGAGGGAGAAAACCACAGATAAAAAATAGACACTAACAATAGTAACAACAAAGCTAATGACGAGGGGAAAGCTGAGAGGATCACAATATAATTGAACATTTACAATGAACATTTAATTATTATTATTATTATTATTATTATTATTATTATTATTATTATTAGTATTATTATTATTAGTGACATTAGTAGTAGCAGTCATGGTAGAAGCAGTAGTAGTGATAGCAGTATTATTTGTCACGGGCTTCCTTAAACCCTTGAGTTATATAGCATTTCAGATTTCTTTTTTGGGGGGGGCGGCGCCCCTTCGGAGAGTGAGGGAGAACTTTTTTTGGTACATTGCACTAAGTGAGACAACAATTTAATGCGATTTTTTATGCTCATTACAAAAAGAAGATACAAGGCGTTCCAAAATTTGTATTTTTTTAGGGAAGGGGAGGCAACGCCCCATATTTCAAAAACATATTTCTTACCTGACTTGATCAATTTTAATAATAAAAAAGCCCAGTTGAAATCAACTCTATTATGTCCTTAATGAAAAATTAAAGTATATACACCCGCCTCCTGCAAGGTAGATGCAGTGTCACAACTTAACCCCCCCCCCACACACACCAGGCTTTTGACAGGGCAGGTATGGGGGGTGTGAGTCTCCCACACCAGCCTCCTGACAAGGTGGGTGTGGTGGAGAAAGTGATAACATCTTTCACTAATGTTTTACGTTTATAAATTTTCTCACGAGAAAAGAATTATGCCAGGATAACAGTCCGTCCTGGACCATTATTATGTAGCAATTCTTTTTCTCTATATACTTTTAGTATTATTGTTCTTAAATACTATTGTTCCTAACATGTTCTAGTGCTCATCCTAGGAACAATAATACTAGGAGGCAGGAGTGATTGTCTCTATAAATCTCTAGGCAACATTTGTGATTGATTACGGTTTTATCCAGCCCTCACTTTGCCTGGTGCCAGGTCGTTGCTGATAGTAGTCCGCTGGCGCACATGACTATCACAGCCTGGTTGATCTGGCGCTTGGCGGAGATAGTGATCCATTTGTTTCCTGAAAACTTCTGCTTTTGCTCCGGCAATGCTTCTGATATCTGCTGGTAGAAGGTTGAAGAACCCTTCACCACGGATGTTGACACAGTGTTCTCTTATTGTACTCGTGGCGACCTTACTCTTCACTCGGTTTATTTTACACCACCCTCATCTTGATTTCGAACTTGGCTCTCAATAGACGTCCATCATTTATCTCTCTGTCTTTCCTCTGCTCTGGAGAGCACGTTCCAAGTACTCTGAGGTGATTCCAGTAATTTAAACGCTTTATTGATTCATCGAGGGCAGTCAACCATACATGTATCTGTACATTTTCCTCTCTCTGATATACCTCCTGCCTTCAGCGGAGCTGTGAGCTCCTGCTCTCACTCTTCTGGCCTTGGCTGCATTTTTTTTTACATTCTCGAAATGAGGCCTCATTTAGAGTTATTATTCTTAAGTCTTTTATCTGTTCTTTACATTATATGGGATAGTCCACCTGTGTTCTGTACAATGTTTTCTTTATGAGGACAATATATAGAATACAATATATAGTATACAATATACAGTCCGAGTAGTCGGACTTTAGGTGGGCAACACGGTGGGGGATCTACCTACCTACCTACCTGGAGGGTGTACCGTGGGGGATCTACCTACCTACCTACCTGGAGGGTGTACCGTGGGGGATCTACCTACCTACCTACCTGGAGGGTGTACCGTGGGTCAACGCCCCCGCGGCCCAGGTCCTTGACCATATTTGGAGGGCCATCTGATCTGCGTTCTTAGCACGCTTCTGGCAAGTCAGTGACTGAGGGAATGACAGTGAAAGTGTTTTCCTCTTTTTTCGGGTTACAATACCTCTGTGGGAGACGGCCGGTGTGTTGAGTAAACAACTACGAAGGAATTATTAATGTTCTAATAATTCCGCTATGTTTTTCTTTTAATTAAAATGACCTCTTGATTTTTCACTGTTTTTTGTTTGTTTTGGCGATGTTAAGAAACCTGATCGTTACATAAACAAGATTTTTCAGTTCACTATTTCCCTAATACACTGAAGAGAATAAATCTCTGAAGGGAATAAATTTCTTCACATGGCAGTATAAACATGCCTGGCTAGGTGTGGGTTCCAAACTGGTGCTGCATACTCCAATATGGGCCTAACGTACACAGTGTACAGGGTCCTGAACGATTCCTTATTAAGATGTCGGAATGTTGTTCTTAGGTTTGCTAGGCGCCCGTATGCTGCAGCAGTTATTTGGTTGATGTGCGCCTCAGGAGATGTGCCTGGTGTTATACTCACCCCAAGATCTTTTTCCTTGATTGAGGTTTGTAGTCTCTGGCCTCCTAGACTGTACTCCGTCTGCGGTCTTCTTTGTCTTTCCCCAATCTTCATGACTTTGCACTTGGTGGGGTTGAACTCCAGGAGCCAATTGCTGGACCAGGCTAGCAGCCTGTCCAGATCCCTTTGTAGTTCTGCCTGGTCCTCGTCCGATTGAATTCTTCTCATGAACTTCACATCATCTACAAACAGGGACACTTCGGAGTCTATTCCTTCCGTCATGTCGTTCATAAATACCAGAAACAGCACCGGTCCTAGGACTGACCCCTCTGGAACCCCACTCGTCACCGGCGCCCACTCTGACACCTCGCCACGTACCATGTGTGTGTGTGTGTGTGTGTGTGTGTACTCACCTAATTGTGGTTGCAGGGGTCGAGACTCAGCTCCTGGCCCCGCCTCTTCGCTGTCTGCTACTGGGTCTCTGCTCTCCCTGCTCCATGAGCTTTATCATACCTTGTCTTAAAACTATGTATGGTTCCTGCCTCCACTATATCTTTCTCTAGTCCATTCCACTTCCTGACTACTCTGTGGCTGAAGAAATGTTTCCTGACATCCCTTTGACTCATCTGAGTCTTCAGCTTCCAGTTGTGTCCCCTTGTTTCTGTGTTCCCTCTCTGAAACAACCTGTCACTATCTACCTTGTCAATTCCCCGCAGTATTTTGTATGTCGTTATCATGTCTCCTCTGACCCTTCTTTCCTCCAGTGTTGTTAGTCCTATTTCCCTCAACCTTTCTTCATAAGACAGACCCTGAGTTGTGGAACTAACCTTGTCGCAAACCTTTGCACTTTCTCTAGTTTCTTGACGTGCTTGACCAGGTGTGGGTTCCAGACTGGTGCTGCATACTCTAGTATGGGCCTGACGTATACGGTATACAGTGTCTTGAACGATTCCTTGTTAAGGTAACGGAACGCTAATCTTAGGTTTGCCAGTCGCCCATATGCTGCCGCGGTTATCTGGTTGATGTGTGCTTCCGGAGACGTGCTTGGTGTTATACTCACCCCAAGGTCTTTCTCCTTTGATGAGGTTTGTAGCCTTTGTCCACCTAGCCTGTACTCTGTCAGCGGTCTTCTTTGCCCTTCTCCGATCTTCATGACTTTGCATTTGGTGGGGTTAAATTCGAGAAGCCAGTTGCTAGACCAGATGTCAAGCTTGTCCAGGTCACTTTGAAGTCCTGCTTGGTCTTCATCCGATGTGATTCTCCTCATTAATTTCACATCATCTGCGAAAAGAGACACTTCTGAGTCTATCCCATCCGTCATGTCATTCACATATAGCAAGAATAGCACTGGTCCTAGGACTGACCCCTGCGGTACACCACTCGTCACAGGCGCCCACTGTGATACCTCATCACGCACCATGACCCGTTGTTGCCTCCCTGTGAGGTATTCCTGATCCATTCCAGTGCCCTTCCTGTTATACACGCTTGGTCTTCCATCTTTTTACTAATCTCATGTGAGGAACTGTGTCAAAGGCCTTCCTGCAGTCCAAGAAAATGCAGTCAACCCACCCTTCTCTCTCTTGCCTTACCTCTGTTACTTTATCATAGAACTCCAGGAGGTTTGTTACACAGGATTTGCCTTCCCTGAAACCGTGCTGTCTGGCGTTGATTAACCTGTTCTGCTCCAGATGCTCCACCATTCTTTTTCTGATGATTTTCTCCAAGACTTTGCACACTATACAAGTAAGTGACACCGGTCTGTAGTTTAGTGCCTCTTTTCTGTCTCCTTTTTTAAAGATGGGGACTACGTTGGCCTTTTTCCATATCTCAGGTAGCTGCCCAGTGTGTGTGTGTGTGTGTGTGTGTGTGTGTGTGTGTGTGTGTGTGTAACTCACAATCGTGAGGTAGAGTGCTAATTTGGATAGTTTTCAGCACACATGCAATATTAATATTTTAAAAGTATCGACTGGTATCGGCCATTTTTTTTATCAGTACTGTAAAAATGGCCAATGTCCACCGATACCAATACCGATACTCTGATACATGCCTAGTAATAATACTTCTCAAACCTAATTACACATCACGAGATGTTAAAAGGTTAATACTCAGCAAAACCTTTCAAGACGCTTTAAAAAAATTCAAGACGTTATAAAACTTCAGATGTTCTAAAAGTTATAAAGAATCAGAAGATTTACAACACTTCACAAGACGAACAATGCTTCATAAGACGTATAACACTTCATAAGACGTGCAACACGTCACAAGACGTATAACACTACACAAGACGTATAACATTTCACTAGACGAACAATACTTCACAAGACGTATAACACTTCATAAGACGTACAGTACTTCATAAGACGTACAACACTTCACAAGACGTATAACACTACACAAGACGTATAACACTTCACTAGACAAACAATACTTCACAAGACGTACAACACTTCACAAGACGTATAACACTACACAAGACGTATAACACTTCACTAGACGAACAATACTTCACAAGACGTACAACACTTCACAAGACGTATAACACTTCACAAGACGTATAACACTACTTCACAAGAGGTTATGGCGCCCTATGATTTAAGGTCTTTAATTTACTCATATACGAGATGAAACGTGGACAATAACACGAAACAGCAAAAGTTAAATGAAAATCAACAATTAGTTTTAATTAAAATTTATTGAAATAGACAATAAATGCTTACATATACGGCACTAATTAATTAACTCCTGGAAACTAATTCAGTGTCCCAAAATCCGTGTCTATTGTTTGTAAACAAAAAATCTACCTTTTATATATATATATATATATATATATATATATATATATATATATATATATATATATATATATATATATATATATATATATATGTGTGTGTGTGTGTGTCGTGCCGAATAGATAAAACTGGTCAATTAGCAAGAACTCATAAAATTAAGTCCTTTCTAAAATTTTCTCTTATACGTTTAAAGATATATTTTTTTCATTTGTGTTAATGTAAAAATTAATAATTTTGCTCCAAAAGAACCTTAGAAAACTTACCTAACCTTATTATAACAAGCTCAATTTAATTTAACCTAATCCAACTAAAAATATTTTAGATAAGTTTACAATTATTTAATAATAAACAAACACAATGAAATATATTGTTTTCGTTAGGTTCAGAATGATTTTTTTTTTAAATATTACATACACAAATTTTCGCTTGCTTTATTCGGCAAGAAGAGCGTTGCAATTTAAGCCAAAATCGCAAGTTTTACTTATTCGGCACGAAATATATGAATAAACAAAGGTGAACGGGGGGTTCTAGCCCCCGGCCACAGTCGTTCATTGACAAACTAATAATGAAAGGTATAAATTAACTCACATATACGATTTTCAAGTGCAGGCAGAATTCGTAACCTCACCAGTTACAGAAACTAATTCACCAGGAAGAAACACTCTTCAAGGCTTACCAACCCACACTGACACTGAAAAGTTCTCTCTGGGGGCGACTGTTTGAGAGGTGAAGTGCTTATTATCACCTCACACCAGTCATCAACGCTTAAAACTAATTAAACTAGATCTTTCACTATACCTGCGAACTCTAAAATGATTTAATTTATATAATGCAGCTGATTTAGTTACAGTAAAATGATAAACGGAAGGTATATTGTAATGTTGGTGACATCAAATCACCGACAATTCACGTCTGTGTCAACATACTCTCGACACAAGAAAGAGGGAACTATCCGATGGTAATAATGACTTCACATATGAATATGCAAGTCGTGTTGTAGCTACTGTGGTTCAGGTAACTAAAATGTCAAGCATAAACCACTTCCCAAGACGTTATGAAATTTCACACAACATTATATAACAACTCAGAGGACGTTATGACACTTCCCAGGTTGTTATGACACTTCCCAGGTTGTTATAACACTTCCCAGGTTGTTATGACACTTCCCAGGTTGTTATGACACTTGCTAAGTTGTTATAACACTTCCCAGGTTGTTATAACACTTTTCAGGTTGTTATAACACTTCCCAGGTTGTTATGACACTTCCTAAGTTGTTATAACACTTCTCAGGTTGTTATAACACTTCCCAGGTTTTTATAACACTTCCCAGGTTGTTATGACACTTCCTAAGTTGTTATAACACTTCTCAGGTTGTTATAACACTTCGCAGGTTGTTATGACACTTTCCAGGTTGTTATGACACTTCCCAGGTTGTTATGACACTTCCCAGGTTGTTATGACACTTGCTAAGTTGTTATAACACTTCTCAGGTTGTTATAACACTTCCCAGGTTTTTAATAACACTTCCCAGGTTGTTATGACACTTCCTAAGTTGTTATAACACTTCTCAGGTTGTTATAACACTTCCCAGGTTTTTAATAACACTTCCCAGGTTGTTATGACACTTCCTAAGTTGTTATAACACTTCCCAGGTTGTTATAACACTTCCCAGGTTGTTATGACACTTCCTAAGTTGTTATAACACTTCCCAAGTTGTTATAACACTTCCCAGGTTGTTATAACACTTCCCAGGTTGTTATAACACTTCCCAGGTTTTTTAACACTTCCCAGGTTGTTATGACACTTCCTAAGTTGTTATAACACTTCCCAGGTTGTTATAACACTTCCCAGGTTGTTATAACACTTCCCAGGTTGTTATGACACTTCCTAAGTTGTTATAACACTTCCCAGGTTGTTATAACACTTCCCAGGTTGTTATAACACTTCCCAAATTTTTATAACACTTCCCAGGTTGTTATGACACTTGCTAAGTTGTTATAACACTTCTCAGGTTGTTATAACACTTCCCAGGTTTTTAATAACACTTCCTAGGTTGTTATGACACTTCCTAAGTTGTTATAACACTTCTCAGGTTGTTATAACACTTCCCAGGTTTTTAATAACACTTCCCAGGTTGTTATGACACTTCCTAAGTTGTTATAACACTTCCCAGGTTCTTATAACACTTCCCAGGTTGTTATGACACTTCCTAAGTTGTTATAACACTTCCCAGGTTGTTATAACACTTCCCAGGTTGTTATAACACTTCCCAGGTTTTTATAACACTTCCCAGGTTGTTATGACACTTCCTAAGTTGTTATAACACTTATCAGGTTGTTATAACACTTCCCAGGTTGTTACAAAACTTCCCAAGATGCTATGACATTTTCAAAGATATTATAACACTTCCCAAGACACAATAACACTTAATTAGATGCTAAAATGCAGTACGTTATAAATCTTCGTATGACATAAGACGACGTTTGAATGCTTCACAAGATGTATTGCCACTGCACAAGACGTTACGTAACGTTTTAACATTTAGCAAGACGTTAAAACATCCTACCACACATTATAACACTTCACAAGATGTTATATCACTTCAGATGACGGTACAACACTTTAAAAGACGTAACAACAAACAAGACGTCACAACAAAAAACGAAGCGTCACAAACTCGTCAAAATAACGGCACAGGACTCGCTAAAATTACGTCGGCGACCAACTGTGGACAAGTTTACCGGCCAATTGAGTCTTGGTGCTCGTTACCTCCTCTGAGTGAGGCATTTGTGTGGAATATTATTGTCTCTCTTCCTTCCTTCCTTCCTTCCTTCCTTCCTCCCATCCTTTCCTCCTTCCTGACCGCTTTCGTCATTTCCTTCCTTCCATACCTTCCTCTTTCCTTCTCATTTTCGTCCTCTCCTTCCTTCTGTCCCTTCCTCCTTCCTTTCTCTTTCCTCCTTCCCTTCCTTCTTCCTTCCATCCTTCCCTCTTTTCTTCTCTCTTTCCTCTTTCCTTCTCTTCCTTCCATCCCTTCCTCTTTCTTTCCCTCCTTCCTATCACATTCCTTACCTCTTTTCTTCCTCCTTTATTAAATCCCCCTATTCATTTTTTCCCTCTTATCATCATCCCTCTCTTCGCCTCTGTTCATTCCTCCCTCCCTCCCTCCCTCGATTCTTCCTTCTCTTCGTCTACCTTTCCCTTCATCCATCTTTACAAAACTCCTCCAATAATCCTTCCTTTTTCTTCCTCCATCCCTAAGACAACCCTCCTCCCCCCCTCCTCCATCCCAAGGACTCCCCTCCTTCCTTAAGGCGCAAATCCACACCCTCCTCCCTCCCTAAGATGTTTCCTCCCACCCCCTCTCTCTCCCCACCTCCTCTCCCTCCCCACATCCTCTCCTTCCCCACCTTCCCTCCCTCAAGATGATCAAATTTGCTTACCTTGCACTGAGATTGTCAGTTGGAGGGGAGGGGAGGGAAGGGGAGGGGAAGGAGGGTTAGGGGAAACGGGGAAGGAGTGGTAAGGGAGAGTGGGGAGGGCTGATGGAAAAGGAGGGAGGGTGAGGTATATGTGGAATATGAAGATCTTTGGTAGAGTGGAGAGAAAAGATTATTTACGGCGGAGGTGGTGGTGGTGGTGGTAGTGTTGGTGGTGGTAGTGATGGTGGTGGTGATTGTGGTGATGGTGATGTTGGTGGTCGAAGTGGTGGTGGTTGATATGATGATCATTGACTATAATTACCTTAAATGGAATATGACAAAACGCACACTAAAAAAAAACTCATAATAAAAATGAAAATAAATAATCTAAATAAAATTCAAATAAAATATATAATCGAAATATAATTCAAATAAAATAAATAATCGAAATATAATTCAAATAAAATAAATAATCGAAATATAATTCAAATAAAATAAATAATCGAAATATAATTCAAATAAAATAAATAATCGAAATATAATTCAAATAAAATAAATAATCGAAATATAATTCAAATAAAATAAATAATCGAAATATAATTCAAATAAAATAAATAATCGAAATATAATTCAAATTAAACTGTAAATATTACAGCGATAACATTAATTTCCCATACTCAAAATAACTTCAACAATCCTTGACTATACAAACAAATGCTAAATGGATATTCCTTATTGAGTGACTAAATGACAGGTATAACTTACTTCTACTTGACGGCAGCAGATTCACTGCAGGTAGACAAGCTAACGTATATATCCTGGGAGATATCCATGTATATCGTTCATTAGGTTAATAAAGTTGAAGGCCTATCGACTACAGTAGATATTCATGCATTCTCATCATTAAGTGAAAGGTGTTCAAAGTCTATCGGCTACATTAAGGTCATGTATATACCCTGGTAGATATCCATGCATAAAGCTCACTAGGTCATGAAGACCGCTCTTAACCTTTTCACCAGCAGACAAGAAGACTCTCAGCATATATACACCGAGAGAGATACACCTCTCTGTGTGCATATCCTTTGGCTGTTTACCTGTACGGACCACCAGGTATAATGAGAGTTCAAAGACGGGGGAGTGGGGAGGGGGGAGAGAGTTCAGCCAGACTTCAGCTGGGGTCATTTCTGGAGGGGAAGAGAACCGTGTAAATTCTGGGCACCCCAGTTGCGAACCCGTCGTTTTAAATCTGTTGGGAAAAAATCTTACCTAACTGAGGGACTGATTACCTCATTCTCCTCCTCATCATCCACCGTTCTTCTTTGTAATGGACTGAAGAAGCCACTGGCTGGCGAAACGTTTCCTTAATAAAGATTCCCAAATGCTGCACAAGTGTCTCACTCTACGCATGAGTAACCTAAAATTTTACAATTATACGAATTAACAAATTGATGTTAATTTGTATTAATAATATTAAAGGATATTTGAAAATATATAGAATACCTGCACTTTGATTATACTCGTTGACACGATTATTGCCTCACTTAAATGCACATGTAACAACGGCCTATCTATTTGTTTTTCATAATGCATTTAGACTTATGTACAGCAAGCTCGAATTTTGATTTCCAAAGCATTTAGTGTAAAGATAGGATGAGGGTATGAGAGTGGTGGTTGGTAGTGGTGGTGACTGGGTTTGTGGTAATGAAGGTGGTTGTGGTGGTAGTGGTGGTGGTGGTAGTGCTAATGATGATTGGGGTGGTGGTGGTGGTATTGTTGGTAGTGGTGGTGGTGGTGGTGGTAGTAGTTGGGTCGATAGTGGTGGTGGTGGTGATGACGATGTTGATGATGATGATGATCATCATCATCATCGTCATAACCAAGTTTCAGCATTCCTCATGAGAGGTAAATTCAACACCTCTTGTTCACTGCTGAAGAATCACAAGCCTAGTCAGCGGTTCTCAAGTACCTATGACCTATGCCAGAGATGACTTTCCCTACTGTAGGCCTATATGGCTTTAAACGCCAGTTTAACTTCATGTGCAGTATAGATCTTCAGGATCCTACTGCCTATGACAGTTCCACCTGGTTGTAATAAGAGTAATTAACACCATTAATTCTACATCCCTCTTCCATATCAACGTCTTAATTACAAGATAAACCAAGCACAAGGCCCTGGGTTCGATATCCGGGATGTCAAATCGTATGACAAAATTTCCTAACACCTAATTACATGAAAGGGAAAATAGTTACCAGTGTGTCAGATAACTGCTGTGGGTTACGTCCAGGTAAGAAAGAAATGCTTTACAAATGTGCTACAAAACTCCAGTTCTCTTGGAAGTAAAATCCTGGACAAAATGCCCTGTGTTGGGTAAAAAGACACAAGTGCTAGAAACTCCAGACCTGTGGGAAGATTGTTGGAGAAAAGGAATCAGAACGCTGCCGTGTATCCATTGATGCTAACCCCTTTTCCCCCGATTCCCTTATATTATCCCCTTATATTCTTCTCTCATTCTCCTTCCTCTTCTTCACAGTCTAAAAGAAAGGGCTGACCATCACAGCAAGAGCATGCTAGTCCAAGTTCCGACCATTTGAGTCCCAGGTGCGACCATGTCAGTGCCTAACCTGACTTTCTGAGTTTCTGGTGCAACCATGCAAGTCCACTACCAAACCTGTTTGAGTCCCAGGTGCGACCATATTATGCTTCCTCGTCTTTTATTTCTAATTCAGTTAAGGTACAGCAAAATTTTTCCCCTTTTTCATCATTTTGCGCAAAATGACTAAAGAGATTTTGCTTTAAATAGAGAATCGAACTACAAAGAGAAAATATGCTAATGCCATTTCCCGGACCATGAAAGATTGGCCAATAAAACACTAGATTACTTGTGTTATGGAAAAATGAATTAATTCCCTATTACCGTCGAGTCGCATTGTTTTTTTTTTTTTTTTGTTAAGCCGCGCCGACGTGTTACGCATGTAAGCATGAGTCTGCCATTGTTTATTTGTATGTGCTTATCTGTGCTTGTCACTGCTTACTTGTAAATCTTTGTAAGTGTTTCTCAGTGGTTACCTTTTTTTTCCACTTATTGATGGGTGTAGAAGTCAGATTGTTCTGGGTCGCGTTCTCAGAACAAACAAATGGTCATACTTGTCTGGGTTCTATTGCAGTTTTGAGAGCCGTAGTATTCCTGAAGGTGTGATGGAAAGAATGAAGTGGTAGACGTGGTTCCAGTAGTACATAATTACAGGACGGATTGTAGCCACTGCATTGCCTGTATGCCAGATCTGGCAGTAGTTTCCGGTTTCTGTTTGTACCATTTCTAGGATGAGAACGAGAGCGGGCCAGAGAGCACTGCCCTGAGGAACGCCTATGTCCCTGTCACTAAACCCAAACAAAGGAAAATAGGAGACAAATTAGCTTGAAGACCCAAAGTAAAATGAATACTGCAAGCAGCTTACTCCCTGTAATCTTGGTATCACAACGGTGCCATTTTCACAACCGCAAGAAAATGATAGAGCGGGTAACGATAATCTTTAAAACATGAGTTGTCTTCTTCAGGACACTTGTTCCCTGTAGTCTGGAATATAGCCGTTCCCTAACAGCCCCATTTAAGACAGGCGAAATTGTGAACTTAGAGAATGTACAGAGATCCTTCACTGCACGTATAAATTCACTCAAGCAGCTAAAATACTGGCGATGTTTAAAGTCTGTCAAAATGTATTCTTTGAAACACAGAAAGATACGCTGTTTACACCTACGAAAGAAAAAGGATCAGCAGACGGTGCAAATAAAATGAACGGCAGGAGTGCTATGAGAAGACCAAGAGAGAGAACACAATAAGTGTAAGGGGCCCAAGAATTTTTAACACCCTTCCTTCATATATAAGGGGAAATACCAAAAGACCCCTGGCAATCTTCGCTAGGAACTCGATAAGTCGCTTCCTGATCAGCCGAGCTGTGGCTCGTACATTGGACTACATGCACCCTGCAGTAATATCCTAGTTGGTTAGGTCTTGATTCATGAGTGTATGTGTGTGTGTGTGTGTATGTGTACTCACCTTACCTGGTTGTACTCACCTAGTTGTGGTTGCAGGGGTCGATTCACAGCTCCTGGACCCGCAAGCATGGATCCTGCCTCCACTACAACACTTCTCAGACTATTTTACTTCTTGACAACTCTGTGACTGAAGAAATACTTCCTAACATCCCTGTGATTCATATGAGTCTTCAACTTCCAATTGTGACCCCTTGTTGTTGTGTCCCATCTCTGGAACATCCTATCCTATCCACATTGTCGATTCCTCTCAGTATTCTATATGTCGTTATCATATTTCCCCTATCTCTCCTATCCTCCAGTGTCGTCAGGTCGATTTCCCTTAACCTCTTCTCGTAGGACATTTCCCTTAGCTATGGGACCAGTCCTTACGTGTTTGGCTAGATGTGGGTTCCAAACTGGTGCTGCATACTCCAATATAGGCATAACGTACACGGTGTACAGGATCCTGGAAGATTCCTTATTGAGATGTCGGAATGTTATTCTTAAGTTTGCTAGGCGGCCGTATGCTGCAGGAGTCATTTGGTTGATGTGCTCCTCAAGAGATGTGCCTGGTGTGATACTCAGGCCTGCAGCCTGTCCAGATTCCTTTGTAGTTCTTCCTGGTCCTCGTCTGATTGAATTCTTCTCATCAACTTCACATCATCTGCAAACAAGGACACTTCTGAGTCTATTCCTTCCGTTATATCGTTCACAAATACCAGAAACAGCACCGGACCTAGGACTGATCCCTGTGGCACCCCGCTCGTTACAAGCGCCCACTCTGACACCTCGCCACGTACCATGACTCGCTGTTGTCTTCCTGACAGGTATTCCCTGATCCATTGTAGTGCCTTCCCTGTTATTCCTGCCTGGTCCTCCAGCTTTTGCACTAATCTCTTGTGTGGAACTGTGTCAAACGCCTTCTTACAGTCCAAGAAAACGGAATCTACCCACCCTCTCTCTCTCTCTCTCTCTCTTGTCTTACTGCTGTTACTCTGTCATAGAACTCCAGTAGGTTTGTGACACAGAATTTCTCGTCCCTGAAACCGTGTTGGTAAGCTGATTCCTTTCTAGGTGTTCCACCACTCTTCTGATAATCTTCTCCATGACTTTGCATATTATACATGTCAGTGACACTGGTCTGTTGCTTAGTGCTTCGTGTATGTCTCCTTTTTTTTAAAAATTTGGACTACATTTGCTGTTTTCCATACCTCAGGTAGTTGCCCTGTTCCGATAGACGTGTTGAAGATTGTTGTTAGTGGTACACATAGCGCCTCTGCTCCCTCTCTCAGGACCTATGGAGAGATGTTATCTGGCCCCATTTCCTTTGAAGTATCTAGCTTGCCTCGCAGCCTCTTCACTTCTTCCTCTGTTGTATCTATTGTGTCCAACATTTGATGATGCATGCCACCTCTCCGTCTTTCTGGAGTCCTTTCTATCTTCTCAGTGAACACTTCTTTGAATCTCATGCTGAGCTCCTCACATTCTTCGCGGTCATTTCTTGTAATCACCCCTCCTTCCTTCCTCAGCCTGATTACCTGGTCCTTGACTGTTGTTTTCCTCCTGATGTGGCTGTACAACAGCTTTGGGTCAGATTTGGCTTTCGTTGTTATGTCATTTTCGCATTGTCGTTGGGCCTCCATTCTTAATTGTGCATATTCATTTCTGGCTCTACGACTGTTCTCCTTATTCTCCTGGGTCCTTTGCCTTCTATTCTTCTTCCATTCTCTAGCACACTTGGTTTTGCCTCTCTACACCTTTCGGCGAACCAAGGGCCCATCCTGGCTTTCTCGTTATTTCTGTTACCCTTGGATACAAACCTCTCCTCAGCTTCCTTGCATATTGTTGTCACATATTACATCTTCTCATTTACTGACTTCCCTGCCAGTTCTCTGTCCCACTGAACCCCATGCAGGAAATTCTTTATGCCTGTGTAGTCCCCTTTCTTGTAGTTTGGCTTCATTCGTCCTGCCCTTCCTGCTTCTCTCTCCACTTGTAATTCTACTATGTATTCGAAGCTCAAACCCATGTGGTGACCGGCCCCGAGGGGTCTTTCATATGTGATGTCCTCAGTATCTGCGTTACTCTCTCTGGTAGTGTCCCTCACGTGTTGGTACATGAGGTTTTCCAGTACCACCTCCATCATCTTAGCCCTCCACGTTTCTGGGCCCCCATGTGGCTCAAGGTTCTCCCAGTCAATTTCCTTATGTTTGAAGTCACCCACAATCAGCAGCTTTGCCCTGCTTGAATGAGCATTTCTGGCCACTTCAGCCAGTGTGTCAACCATCGATCTGTTACTCTCGTCATATTCTTGCCTTGGCCTCCTGCTGTTCTGTGGTGGGTTATACATCAGTTCAATTACCACCTTGGGACCTCCAGACTGAAGTTTTCCTAGTATGTAGTCTCTTGCTTCTCCTCTGTCTCCTCTCTCTACCTCATTAAAATCCCATTGGTTTTTGATGAGCAGTGCCACTCCTCCATCCCCTCTGTTCCCTCTGCCTTTCCTCAAGATCTGATATCCCGTTGGAAAGATGGCATCTGTTATTATTCCTGTTAGCTTGCTTTCTGTGAGAGCTACGATGTCTGGTGATGCCTCTTTTATTCTTTCGTGCTATTACTCCCACTTATTCGCTATACCATCAGCGTTGGTGTACCATACCTTCAGTTTTCTCTCCAACACTGTGTTCTGGGGGGGTCTGTGGGAGTGTTGGACCTGGCAGTGTGCTGTGGGATTCTACAGCATAGTGTGGGGTGGGGGCTGTAAGTTTGGATTGTGGGTTGTGTTGGGATAGTGTGTTTGGCTGTGGGGGTCTGAGGGTGGTTCTGTGTGAATTTGCACTTGTTGCTCTGCACTGATCTGGTTGTCCTCTGCTGACTCTGTCCTTGTCTCTTTTTTTAGGCCCTTTTGTTTTTGTGTCCTCTTCCTTAGCAGCTGTAGTTCTGTTCTTGTTCTGTCACAGTCTAAGAACACCCTCTTGTATATTGATGATTCCTTCAGCCATGGTTTCTCTTGCAGGATACTGTTCCACACTGTTTCTGTCTTGAAAATCAGTTTGACAGGCCGATTTCTTCCCTTCAAGTACCCCGAAAATTTACTGTCTCAGTCATGTCCTCCTCATCTATTTCTTTGATGATGTTTTCAATCTCTTGTTTTTCTTTCTGCCATCTTTCATTGTGTGTCCTACCTTCGCTCCCCTGGAGCCCGTGAATAAAAACTGATTTCTCTCTCTCCTCCTCTTATTGCCTTTCCCTCTGTGTCTCTGGGTCCCATTTGTACATGGCCATTGTCTCCCTTATTTTTTCCTGTAACTCTTGGTGGCATCGTCTTGCCTCTGCATGGGAGCTGTCACCTTCTCTACCTTCTACCCCCTCACTTACTGCTATCTCTGCTCCCAACAGCTATCCCCCTTCATTCATTGGCCTTGCTTGGTGGACTGATTGGGCCTTAGCATAAGTCTTGTCTCCTTTGTTTTCATTGGGCTCATCATTCAGTAGGAGTGTACCTGCTTCAGATGTCATGTCTCCTCTGGGCAATAACCCTATAACTCGCTTCAGCATAGTTACCTCATATTCTAGGGCCCGTATCCTGGCTTCTGTGGCCTCAGCTTGAGACTCCTATTTCCTCTTCTTTGCCTCCATCCTCTTTTCCATTTTCACAGAAAGCACAGCTAGTTTGCTCTCCCACTCTTGTTTCGTCTTTTTACATTGCTTTTCCATCCATTCTTTCTTTCGAGGACCATCTTCCTCTGATCCCCTGAGCCTTCAACTTCCACTATGAGCCCCATTTTTTTTAATGAGTTAGGTGTTGTAGTGCGTGTGTCTGCTGTTTATGTGTGTGTGTGTGAGTAATCACCTAGTTGTACTCACCTAGTAGTGGTTGCAGGGGTTGAGTCACAGCACCGGACACTGCCTCTTCACTGGCAACTACTTGGTCCCTCTTCCTGTTCCATGAGCTTTATCATACCTCTTCTTAAAGCTATGTATGGATCCTGCCTCCACTACATCACTTCCCAGACTATTCCACTTCCTGACAACTCTGTGACTGAAGAAATACTTCCTAACATCCCTGTGATTCATCTGAGTCTTCAACTTCCAACTGTGACCCCTTGTTGCTGTGTCCCATCTCTGGAACATCCTGCCTTTTTCCACCATGTGTGTGTGTGTACTCACCTAATTGTACTCACCTAATTGTGGTTGCAGGGGTCGAGACTCAGCTCCTGGCCCCGCCTCTGCGCTGTCCGCTACTGGGTCTCTGCTCTCCCTGCTCCATGAGCTTTATCATACCTTGTCTTAAAACTATGTATGGTTCCCGCCTCCACTATATCGTTCGCTAGACTATTCCACTTCCTGACTACTCTATGGCTGAAGAATTGCTTCCTAACTTCCCTTTGACTCATCTGAGTCTTCAGCTTCCAGTTGTGTCCCCTTGTTTCTGTGTTCCCTCTCTGGAACATCCTGTCACTATCTACCTTGTCGATTCCCCGCAGTATTTTGTATGTCGTTATCATGTCTCCTCGAACCCTTCTGTCCTCCAGTGTTGTTAGTCCTATTTCCCTCAACCTTTCTTCATAGGGCAGTCCCCTGAGTTGTGGAACTAGCCTTGTCGCAAACGTGTGTGTGTGTGTGTGTTTGTGTGTGAGTGTATGTATATGTGTGTATATATATGTTTTTTTTTCCTAGGTAGTAGGTTGGTAGACAGCAACCGCCCAGGGAGGTACTACTGTCCTGCCAAGTGAGTGTAAAACGAAAGCCTGTAATTGTTTTACATGATGGTAGGATTGCTGGTGTCTTTTTTCTGTCTCATAAACATGCAAGATTTTAGGTATGTCTTGTTACTTCTACTTACACTTAGGTCACACTACACATTCATGTACAAGCATATATATACTCACCCCTCTGGGTTTTCTTCTATTTTCTTACTAGTTCTTGTTCTTATTTCCTCTTATCTCCATGGGGAAGTGGAACAGAATTCTTCCTCCGTAAGCCATGCGTGTCGTAAGAGTCGACTAACATGCCGGGAGCAAGGGGCTAGTAACCCCTTCTCCTGTATACATTACTAAAGTTAAAAAGAGAAACTTTTGTTTTTTCTCTTTGGGCCACCCTGCCTTGATGGGAAACGGCCGATTTGTTGAAAGAATATATATATATATTTTTATGTGTGTGTGTGTATGTGTATTGAAAGTGTATATATGTGGGGGATTTGTGTATGTGTGAGTGCGAGGGTGGTTCCTGTTTATTTAGGCCGCTGACGGTTAGTAGGCTGTGTGCGTACATGCATGTGTGTACTCGCCTATATGTGCGTGTGTGCGTGTGTGTATGGGTCTCTTTGTATGTATGTGTGTGTGTCACAGCATATATATCAGTGTGTGTTTGTCAGAGCTTGTACATCAATGTGAGTGTTTGTCATTGTTTGTCAGGGCGCATATGTCAATGTGTGTGTTTGTCTTCCGGTTCATTAAGAGGAAAACTAGCCTGAGCGATTGTCAGCCGGGAAGATGGGAAGAGCGAGGCACTGAATGAGGGACATTATTACTCTGGTGTCGCAACAACAAGGCAATTGACGCCGTGATAAGGGTAAGGGAAAGACAGGGGAAGGGGAGGTACGGGAAATTAAGGGGAGATAGGGGAAAAAAAAGAAAGAGGAAGGTATTGAAGGGAAGGAGGAGCTGATTAACGACGGAGAGAGAGATAGTGAGAGAGCTTATTTATAAGGCAGTGAATTTTAACAAAGTCATTGCATTAAATAGCAACAAAAAAAAATACAGTGGTTTTTTACAATCATTGTAAAATAACACATCGAAAAATCCGGCTCTAAAGACGTCAATTATATATAAATTTTACACAAGAAAAATACACACAAAGAATAAAAGGCAATTACAAAAGCGCACTGAAGTTGAGGAGAAAGTGAGGTGATAAACAGACATTTTCAGAGTGTGTTTACAACAGATATCCCTGACAGAGTGTGTTTACAACATATATTTCCCTGACAGAGTGTGTTTACAACATATATTTCCCTTACAGAGTGTGTTTACAACATATATTTCCCTGACAGAGTGTGTTTACAACAGATATCCCTGACAGAGTGTGTTTACAACAGATATCCCTGACAGAGTGTGTTTACAACAGATATCCCTGACAGAGTGTGTTTACAACAGATTTCCCTGACAGAGTGTGTTTACAACATATATCCCTGACAGAGTGTGTTTACAACAGATATCCCTGACAGAGTGTGTTTACAACAGATATCCCTGACAGAGTATGTTTACAACAGATATCCCTGACAGAGTGTGTTTACAACAGATATCCCTGACAGAGTGTGTTTACAACATATATCCCTGACAGAGTGTGTTTACAACAGATATCCCTGACAGAGTGTGTTTACAACATATATCCCTGACAGAGTGTGTTTACAACATATATCCCTGACAGAGTGTGTTTACAACAGATATCCCTGACAGAGTATGTTTACAACATATATCCCTGAAAGAGTGTGTTTACAACATATATCCCTGACAGAGTGTGTTTAAAACAGATATCCCTGACAGAGTGTGTTTAAAACAGATATCCCTGACAGACACTTAAATCTGAGGAGGTTGAAATAAGAGCAAGTAAAACTAAAGTTACTTCTGAATACTGACAAAGCAAAAAAAAAAAAAACCTTTGTAAGAGAGTAAATTGGGAGACAGACGGAAGACAGCACATATTATTTTTAAAGGGAGACAAGGAATACCTTTTAAAACACAGGCAATTTTCATTGATAAGTATTATTACGAAAGTATTGGAAAAAAAACGCATTACGGGAAGGTGGATAATATACTTGGAGAGCAGAAACTTACTAATTAGTAAACAGTAATGAGTCGATTGCAAAAAAAACACGGAACAGGTGAGATTTGAACCCATGGCGAGTGAGTCATTAAACTCCAGGCCAGTGCGCAAGCCAGTTGGCCCAGTGGCTTAAGCACGAGCCTGGAGTTTTACGACTCATTCGCCATGGGATCAAACCCCCACCCGTTCTGTGGTTTAATCAGTAAACAGTTCCGTTTCCGGGCTGCAAATTCGGGTATATCAAATCTATTTAACTATTGCCACAGTCGAGGACAAAAGGGCACAATACCGCGACTGGAACAATACACAAATAACCCTCAAGACTGTTTAACAGCCTCCCACCAGGCGTAAGGGAAATTACCAACAGATCCCTGGTTGCCTTCAAGAGGGAGCTGGACAGATACCGAAAGTCAGTACCCGATCAGCCGGGCTGTGGCTCGTACGTTGGACTACGTGTGGCCAGCAGTTACAGTCTGGTTGATCAGGCCCCGATCCACCGGGAGGCCTAGTCAAGGACTGGGCCGTGGGGGCGTTGACCCCTCGGAGCACCCTCCAGGTAGATGACGAAGTTTCGGTCCGACTTGGACCATATACCAGTCCCACTGTCGGACCGAAATCTTGTCATAAGCGTCTTTCTCCTATGTGTGAATTATTTGTCTATTATTCCCATGAGAGATTAATTTGGAAACTGCAAAACTGTAGCAGTATATTATTACAATAGATGAAAAGCTTTTTCTTACAGACAAAAAAATCGAGACTGTTTGATAAAACGGTCTCATTAAAACGGAGGTGTGCAGGAGGGAGTATGTGCATGACGTAGGGAGTGAGTGCATGACGTAGGGAGAGAGTGCATGACGTAGGGAGTGGGTGCATGACTTAGGGAGTGGGTGTAAGAACGAGTGTGAAATGCAGAGAGTGGGTGTCAGAAATAAAGCGCTGGAGAGGGAGACTGAGTAGGAAGGAGAGAGTGATAAAGAAAGAGAGAGAGAGATAGACAGAAGGAATGCGAGAGGGAGTCTGAGAGAGTGGCTGTTGGAGAAGAGAGAGAGAGAGAGAGAGAGAGAGAGTCTGTCCCTTTGAGAACTACACTTAGAGATCTACCTTGAAGGTAATCACTGAAGAGCCATAGTGTAGAACCTGCAATTCTCAGTGCTTGCAAATCTGCAAGCACTGGAATTGCAGTCTCTACACTATATCTCATCACTGATTACCTTCAAGGTAGCTCTTTAAGTGTAGTTTTCAATGGGACAGAGTCAGCGAGACATCCTATTGGTGCAAGTGTTTCACAGGGAAGTGTGCTTGGGCCATTGTTATGGAATGTTTAATTCAATGGAATTCTTCACCTAATCCCAGAATCCCATGCATATGCAGATGACTGCATTCTGACATTTACTTATCCAAGAGAGGAAATACAAATGATGATGGTCTCTAGGCATCATGATGGTAATGCCGGAGCAGTAGTAAGTATGAATGAAGAGTGGTGGTACCTGGGAACGAAGCTGATATCCTTGGGATAAAATTTGACTCAAAACTGACCATGAAGAACCACGTTGTAAATCTTGCAAACAAGGCGGCAAGGAAGCTTACAGCACTTCGACGTATCTTGCATCTGCTCGACAGTAGAGGTTGCAAGATTCTATACAAGGCACAAGTACGTTCACACCTTGAGTATACTTCACTTTCTTGGACTGCCTGCCCTCCATCTCATCTGCGACTTCTTGACAGAGTAGATAACAGAGCAAGAAGCCTCATCTCTTGCCTGGACCCGGCCTGGATAGATCTGCCATTTCACCAGAGCCTTCAACACCAGAAGGATGTGGGCGGCCTTACTCTTCTGTACAAGACCAATATTGTCAAAGTATCACACTTGGCTCCACTCCGAGGACAGCGAGAAGTGAGCTTCTACACAACAAGACGGACAGCAAACAGCAACTTCACTCTGTACCCTTCTCCAGAACATCTCTGCATCTGAGACCATTTATTCCTAAGATTACTCGAGTCTCGAACATGTTCGTACTGAAATAAAGTCAACTGGTCAAACGAAATTGTTGGCCCACAGATGGCTCCAACTTCACCTTGTTCCCTATTTGTATATTTCATAACAGTAAAAGGGATTTTAAATAAGCTGATGTAGGTAACAGCTCTTAGCTTGTAAATAAAGTTAAGAATCCTTAACCCTGTGTAAAAAAAAAGCGTTTGATAGGGAGGGTGAGAAAGAGAGAGGGAGTTAGATGGTAATAGGGAGGAAAACACAAATAACCCGCACATAGGAAAGAGAGGAGCTTACCACGACGTTTCGGTCCATAAGCTCCTCTCACCTTTGTGCGGATTATTTGTGCATTGTTCCAGTCACGGTATTGTGCCTCTTTGTTCTTTAGGGGCAAGAAGTGAGGGAATATGTTTAACACTGTAGGTTCGAGCCTATGAAATCAGACGAGTATCTGGACTCAGATATGTCCTCGGGTGGTAATGAGGGTACAGAGAGTGTCTGGACTCAGCTATGTCCCCTGTGGTAATGAGGGTACAGAGAGTGTCTGGACTCAGCCATGGCCCCGGTGGTAACGAGGGTACAGATAGTGTCTGGAGTCAGCCATGGCCCCGGTGGTAACGAGGGTACAGAGAGTGTCTGGAGTCAGCCATTGCCCCGGTGGTAACGAGGGTACAGAGAGTGTCTGGACTCAGCCATGGCCCCGGTGGTAACGAGGGTGCAGAGAGTGTCTGGACTCAGCCATGGCCCCGGTCGTAACGAGGGTACAGAGAGTGTCTGGACTCAGCCATAGCCCCGGTGGTAACAAAGGTACAGAGAGTGTCTGGACTCAGCTATGCCCCGGTGGTAACGAGGGTACAGAGAGTGGCTGGACTCAGCTATGGCCCCCGGTGGTAACGAGGGTACAGAGAGTGGCTGGACTCAGCTATGGCCCCCGGTGGTAACGAGGGTACAGAGAGTGTCTGGACTTAGCCATGGCCCAGGTGGTAACGATGATACAGAGAGTGTATGGATTCAGCCATGGCCCCGGTGGTAACGAGGGTACAGGGAGTGTCTGGACTCAGCGATGGCCCCGGTGGTATCGATACGATGGTACAGAGAGTGTCTGGACTTAGCCATGGCCCCGGTTGAAACGAGGGTACAGAGATTGTCTGGTCTCAGTCATGACCCCGGTGGTAACGAGGGTACAGAGAGTGTCTGGACTCAGCCATGGCCCCGGTGGTAACGAGGGTACAGAGAGTGTCTGGACTCAGCCATGGCCCCTGTTGTACCGAGGGTACATAGAGTGTCTGGACTCAGCCGTGGCTCAGGTGGTAACGAGGGTACAAAGAGTTGCTGGACTCAGCCATGGCCCCGGTTGTAACGAGGGTGCAGAGAGTGTCTGGACTCAGCCATGGCCCCGGTGGTAACGAGGGTACAGGGAGTGTCTGGACACAGCGATGGCCCCGGTGGTAACGATGGTACAGAGAGTGTCTGGACTCAGCAATAACCCCGGTGGTAACAAGGGTACAGAGAGTGTCTGGACTCAGCTATGTCCCCTGTGGTAACGAGGGTGCAGAGTGTCTGGACTCAGCTATGGCCCCCGGTGGTAACGAGGGTACAGAGAGTGTCTGGACTCAGCAATGGCCCCGGTGGTAACGAGGGTACAGAGAGTGTCTGGACTCAGCCATGGCCCCGGTGGTAACAAGGGTACAGAGAGTGTCTGGACTCAGCCATGGCCCCGGTGGTAACAAGGGTACAGAGAGTGTCTGGACTCAGCTATGGTCCCCTGTGGATAACGAGGGTACAGAGTGTCTGGACTCAGCATGGCCCCGGTGGTAACGAGGGTACTGAGAGTGTCTGGACTCAGCAATGGCCCCGGTGGTAACGAGGGTACAGAGAGTGTCTGGACTCAGCCATGGCCCCGGTTGTAACGAGGGTACAGAGAGTGTCTGGACTCAGCCATGGCCCCGGTGGTAACGAGGGTACAGAGAGTGTCTGGACTCAGCCATGGCTCCGGTGGTAACGAGGGTACAGAGAGTGGCTGGACTCAGCCATGGCCCAGTGGTAACGAGGGTACAGAGAGTGCCTGGACTCAGCCATGGCCCCGGTGTAACAGGGTGCAGAGAGTGTCTGGACTCAGCCATGGCCCCAGTGGTAACGAGGGTACAGAGAGTGCCTGGACTCAGCCATGGCCCCGGTGGTAACAAGGGTACAGAGAGTGTCTGGACTCAGCCATGGTCCCGGTGGTAACGAGGGTACAGAGAGTGCCTGGACTCAGCCATGGCCCCGGTGTAACGAGGGTACAGATAGTGTCTGGACTCAGCCATGGCCCGTGTAACGAGGGTCAGAGAGTGTCTTGACTCATCTATGGCCCCGGTTGTAACGAGGGTACAGAAGTGGCTGGACTCAGCCATGGCCCCGTGGTAACGAGGGTCAGAGAGTGTCTGGGCTCAGCATGGCCCCGTGGTAAGAGGGTACAGAGAGTGGCTGGACTCAGCCATGGCCCCGGTGGTAACGAGGGTACAGAGAGTGTCTGGACTCAGCCATGGCCCCGGTGGTAACGAGGGTACAGAGAGTGTCTGGACTCAGCCATGGCCCCGGTGGTAACGAGGGTACAGAGAGTGGCTGGACTCAGCCATGGCTCCGGTGGTAACGAGGGTGCAGAGAGTGTCTGGACTCATCTATGGCCCCGGTGGTAACGAAGGTACAGAGAGTGGCTGGACTCATCCGTGGCCCCGGTAGTAACGAGGGTACAGAGAGGGGCTGGACTCAGCCATGGCCCCGGTGATAACGAGGGTACAGAGAGTGTCTGGACTCAGCCGTGGCCCCGGTGGTAACGAGGGTACAGAGAGGGTCTGGACTCAGCCATGGCCCCGGTGGTAACGAGGGTACAGAGAGTGGCTGGACTCAGCCGTGGCCTCGGTAGTTACGAGGGTACAGAGAGGGGCTGGACTCAGCCATGGCCCCGGTGGTAAAGACTCCTTGGGGAAATTTTCTTTTCCCTGGACAATCTTATAAATGACCAACATTTATTATATAGCAATATAACTTATGCTTCTTATAAACACTATCAAAATTATCCAAAGGCAAAAATTCTTTATAAAAACAATATAGTTGAAATTATCCTTATATTAGGAGGGTTCTTCCTAATCCTACAAAAATAGAACACGTAGTCATTGTTTTGGACGAAATTGCTTGAAGTAATTAGTCCAATGGCATTTATTGCCTTGGTTATTGAGAGTCATTAGCATGACAATAGGTCATATAGACAGCTCATAAGGGCCAATATGCGTCGCAATAGACCCTATCTTCCATCCCTCCCAATAACATTCCTTTCCAGTTCCCTTTCCTTGCCCTACCCACCGTCCCTGCCCCATCCACCCTCCCTACTGATTATGCTATCTCTCATTGCACCCTTATTTGTGTGTGTGTGTGTGTGTGTGCACTCACCTATTTATATTCACATATATGTGATTGCAGGGGTCGAGTCACAGCTCCTGGCCCCGCCTCTCTACTAGGTCCACTCTCTCCCTGCTTCGAGAGCTTTATCCTACCTCTTTCTAAATTGTGTGTGTGTCTCGTTTCAATTTTTTATTTTGTCATAAATGTCTTAACTATAGCAAGAGTCGCAACGCTAACTACCTCCATTTAAATTCCACTCCAGCAGCCTAAGACTCGTCCTTGTAAAATAAACTACTTCGCTTTCTTCCTCTGCTAAGACGTGGTCTCTTGTTCTCCATGTTAAACAAATCTCCAATATCAAACTTTCGTACCCATTTACGATCTTGTATGTTGTTATCATGTCTCCTCTTTTCCTAACAGTTAACATTCGACGTTTTTCGGCGTTTTCAGGGACTTTTCAAAATTCATATTTTTTTTTAAGCTCTGGGAATCATTTAGTATCATATCTCTGGATTTTTTTTCTATTCTATCTACATGATGTTTTTTGGCCCTGGTCAAAAACCACATCCCAGCTGCTGCATGTTCCAATTTTGCTCTACAGTACGTCGTAAACACTTTCAGTTAGACTTTCACCATCCGGAAATCTGAAAGCTATTTTGAAGTTTACTGGCAAAGTATATAATAGTGTGTGTATGTGTGTGTGTGTACTCACCTATTTGTGGTTTCAGGGGTCGAGACTCAGCTCCTGGCCCTGTGTGTGTGTGTTAGTGTACTCACCTATTTGTACTCACATATTTGTGGTTGCAGGGGTCGAGTCATAGCTCCTGGCCCCGCCTCTTCACTGGTTGCTACTAGGTTCTCTCTCTCCCTGCTCCATGAGCTTTATCAAACCTCGTCTTAAAACTATGTATGGTTCCTGTATCCACTATGTCGCTTTCCAGGCTATTCCACTTCCTGACAACTCTATGACTGAAGAAATACTTCCTAACATCCCTTTGACTCATAGGAGTCTTCAACTTCCAATTGTGACCCCTTGTTTCTGTGTCCCCTCTCTGGAACATCTTGTCTCTGTCCACCTTATCTATTCCTCGCAGTATTTTGTATGTCGTTATCATGTCTCCCCTAACACTCCTGTCTTCTAGTGTCGTCAGGCCGATTTCCCTTAACCTTTCTTCGTAGGACAATCCCTTTAGCTCTGGGACTAGTCTTGTTGCAAACCTTTGCACTTTCTCAAATTTCTTGACGTGCTTGACCAGGTGTGGGTTCCAAACTGGTGCTGCATACTCCAGTATGGGCCTGACGTATATGGTGTACAGAGTCTTGAATGATTCCTTAGTGAGGTATTGGAACGCTATTCTTAGGTTTGCCAGCCTCCCGTATGCTGCAGCAGTCATCTGATTGATGTGTGCCTCAGGAGATGTGCTCGGTATTATACTCACCCCAAGATCTTTTTCCTTGAGTGAGGTTTGCAGTCTTTGGCCACCTAGACTATACTCTGTCTGCGGTCTTCTTTGCCCTTCCCCGATCTTCATGACTTTACATTTGGCAGGGTTAAATTCAAGGAGCCAGTTACTGGACCAGGCTTGTAGCCTGTCCAGGTCTCTTTGTAGTCCTGCCTGATCCTCGACTGATTTAATTCTTCTCATTACCTTCACATCATCTGCAAACAGGGACACTTCTGAGTCTATCCCTTCCGTTATGTCATTCACATATACCAAAAACAGTACAGGTCCTATGACTGACCCTTGTGGAACCCCACTCGTCACAGGTGCCCACTCTGACACTTCGTCACGTACCATGACTCGTTGTTGCCTCCCTGTCAGATATTCTCTGATCCATTGCAGTGCCTTTCCTGTTACGTGTGCCTGATCCTCTAGCTTTTGCATTAACCTCTTGTGAAGAACTGTGTCGAACGCCTTCTTGCAGTCCAAGAAAATGCAGTCTATCCACCCCTCTCTCTCGTGTCTTACTTCTGTTACCTTGTCATAAAACTCCAGTAGGTTTGTGACACAGGATTTTCCTTCCCTGAAACCGTGCTGGTTGTCGTTTATAAGCTTGTGTCTTTCTAGGTGCTAACCACTCTCCTCCTGATGATCTTCTCCATGACTTTGCATACTATACACGTCAGTGACACAGGTCTGTAGTTTAATGCCTCGTGTCTGTCTCCTTTCTTAAAAATTGTGTGTGTGTGTGTGAGTGTTAGTTACCATTTTGTCCTAGGCACATGTCGATTTGACACTAGGCCTGTTGTATGTATGTGTGTGTGTGTGTGTGTAAGGAAACACTTCGAAATGTTTCCGCCCCGTCGGGAATAGAACCCGGGCCCTCCGTGCGTGAAGCGAGAGCTTTACCACTAGGCCACCGGGGTGTGCGTGTGTGTGTGTAAGAATTTGAATCCAAAAATGGCATTTGAATCCAAAAATGGATCCCAAATCTCTTACCTCAAAAATATTTGCAACTTTTAATTGTAATAATAATAAAAAAATAATAAAAATAAAAAATAAAATAATAATAATAATAATAATAATAATAATAATAATAATAATAATAATAATAATAATAATAATAATAACAGTTGACCTAACCCCACCGATTATATAGTGAATACATAGTGACCAAAGTCACGAAACGAAATATACATAATTGAAAGAGATCGAGGCGTGCTAAATGAATAAAAGTTGTGTTTTTTGTCGTTGGTGGGGTTGTGAGTGGGGTGGGAGGGGTGTTAGTGGGAGGGGTGTTAGTGGGAGGGGTGTTAGTGGAGGGGTGTTAGTGGGAGGGGTGTTAGTGGGAGGGTGTTATGGGAGGGGTGTTAGTGGGAGGGTGTTAGTGGGAGGGTGTTAGTGGGAGGGTGTTAGTGGGAGGGGTGTTAGTGGGAGGGGTGTTAGTGGAAGGGGTGGGGGATGGGGAGATGTGTTGGCCAGCGTGTAGTTACCAGTTCTCAAAGGCACTTGTCGATAGTGTGTGTGTGTGTGTGTACTAGCCTATTTGCTGTTGCAGAGGTCGACTCGTACTCACCTAATTGTGGTTGCAGGGGTCGAGACTCAGCTCCTGGCCCCGCCTCTTCGCTGTCCGCTACTGGGTCTCTGCTCTCCCTGCTCCATGAGCTTTATCATACCTCGTCTTAAAACTATGTATGGTTCCTGCCTCCACTATATCTTTCTCTAGACTATTCCACTTCCTAACTACTCTATGGCTGAAAAAATGCTTCCTAACATCCCTTTGACTCATCTGAGTCTTCAGCTTCCAGTTGAGCCCCCTTGTTCTGTGTTCCCTATCTGGAACATCCTGTCACTATCTACCTTGTCGATTCCCCACAGTATTTTGTATATCGTTATCATGTCTCCTCTAACCCTTCTGTGTGTGTGTGTGTGTGTGTGTGTGTGTGTGTGTGTGTGTGTGTGTGTGTGTGTGTGTGTTCTTACCTATTTCACCTGTTTGTGGTTGCAGTTCCTGACCACGCCTCTTCACTGGTCGCTACTACGTCCACTCTCCCTGTTTCATGAGCTTTATCGTATCTCTTCTTAAAGCTATGTATGGATCCTGCCTCCACTACATCACTCTCCAGATTGCTTCACTTCCTGATAACTCTATGACTGAAGAAAAACTTTCTAACATCCATGTGATTCATCTGAGTCTTCAGCTTCCGGCTGTGACCCCTTATTGCTGTGTCCCATTTCTGAAACATCCTGTCCCAGTCCACCTTGTCAATTCCTCTCTTGACGTGCTTGACCAGGTGTGGGTTCCATACTGGTGCTTCATGCTCCAATATGGGCCTGACGTACATGGTGTACAGTCTTGAAAGATTTCTTACTAAAGTGTCGAAACGCTATTCTTAGGTTTGCCAGGCGACCATATGCCGCAGCAGTTATTTGGTTGATGTGCTCCTCAGGAGATGTGCTCGGTATTATACTCACCCCAAGATCCTTTTTCTTGAGTGAGGTTTGCAGTCTTTGGCCTCCTACCCTGTACTCTGTCTGCTGTCTTCTTTGACCTTCTCTAATCTTCATGACTTTGCACCTTGGTGGGGTTAAACTCCAGGAGCCAGTTGCTGGATCAGGCTTGCAGAATGTCCAGATCCCTGTGTGTGTGTGTGTACTCACCTAGTTGTAATCACCTAGTTGTGGTTGCAGTGGTCGAGTCATAGCTCCTGGCCCCGACTCTTCACTGGCCGCTACTGGGTCACTCTCCCTGCGCCATGAGCTTTATCATACCTCTTCGTAAAGCTATGTATGGAACCTGCCTCCACTACATCGCTTCCCAAACTATTCCACTTCCCAACCACTCTGCGACTGAAGAAATACTTCCTAACATCTCTGAAATTCATCTGAGTCTTCAACTTCCAACTGTGTTCCATCTCTGGAACATTCTGTCTTTGTCCACCTTGTCAATTCTTCTCAGTATCTTATATGTCGTTATCATGTCTTCCCTATCTCTCTTGTCCTCCAGTGTCGTCAGGTCGATTTCCCTTAACCTCTCCTTGTAGGACATACCCCTTAGCTCCGGGACTAATCTTGTTGCAAACCTTTGCACTTTCTCTAGATTCTTTACGTGCTTGGCTAGGTGTGGGTTCCAAACTGGTGTTGCATACTCCAGTATGGGCCTAACGTACACAGTGTACAGGGTCCTGAACGATTCCTTATTAAGATGTCGAAATGCTGTTCTTAGGTTTGCTAGGCGCCCATATGCCTCAGCAGTTATTTGGTTGATGTGCGCCTCAGGAGATGTGCCTGGTGTTATACTCACCCCTAGATATTTTTCCTTGATTGAGGTTTGTAGTCTCTGGCCCCCTAGACTGTACTCCGTCTGCGGTCTTCTTTGCCCTTCCCCAATCTTCATGACTTTGCACTTGGTGGGGTTGAACTCCAGGAGCCAATTGCTGGACCAGGCTTGCAGCCTGTCCAGATCCCTTTGTAGTTCTGCCTGGTCCTCGTCCGATTGAATTCTTCTCATTAACTTCACATCATCTGCAAACAGGGACATTTCGGAGTCTATTTCTTCCGTCATGTCGTTCACAAATACTAGAAACAGCACCGGTCCTAGGACTGACCCTTGTGGAACCCCACTCGTCACCGGCGCCCACTCTGACACCTCGCCAATTACCATGACTCACTGATGTCTTCCTGACAGGTATTCCCTGATCCATTGTAGTGCCTTTCCTGTTACCCCTGCCTGGTCCTCCAGCTTCTGCACTAATCTCTTGTGTGGAACTGTGCCAAACACCTTCTTACAGTCCAAGAACATGCAATCTACCCACCCCTCTCTCTCTTGTCTTACTGCTGTCACCCTGTCGTACAACTCCAGTAGGTTTGTGACACAGGATTTCACGTCCCTGAAACCGTGTTGGCCGTCGTTGATAAGCTCATTCCTTTCTAGGTGCTCCACCACTCTTCTCCTGATTATCTTCTCCATGACCTTGCATACTATACATGTCAGTGACACTGGTCTGTAGTTTAGTGCTACGTTCCTGTCTTTTTTTTTAAATTGGAACTACATTTGCTGTCTTTCATACCTCAGGTAGTTGCCCTGTTTCGATAGATGTGTTGAAGATTGTTGTTAGAGGTACACATAACTCCTCTGCTCCCTCTCTCAGGACCCATGGAGAGATGTTATCCGGCTTTGAGGTATCTAGCTCGCCTAGTAGCCTCTTCACTTCCTCCTCAGTTGTGTGAATTGTGTCCAGTACCTGATGGTGTACACTACCTCTCCGCCTTTCTGGAGGCCCTTCTATCTCCTCTGTGAACACATATTTGAATCTCATGTTGAGCTCCTCACACACTTCGCAGTCATTTCTTGTGACCTTCCCTCCTTCCTTCCTCAGCCTGATCACCTGGTCCTTGACTATTGTTCTCCTCCTGATGTGGCTGTACAACAGCTTTGGGTCAGATTTGGCTTTCGCTGTTATGTCATTCTCGTACTGTCTTTGGGCATCCCTTCTTACCTGTGCATATTCATTTTTGGCTCTACGACTGCTCTCCTTATTCTCCTGGGTCCTTTGCCTTCTGTACCTCTTCCATTCCCTTGTACACTTGGATTTGGCTTCCCTGCACCTTTGGGTGAACCATGGGCTCATCCTGGCTTT
Organism: Cherax destructor; assembly: GCA_009830355.1. Classification (NCBI taxonomy): domain Eukaryota; kingdom Metazoa; phylum Arthropoda; class Malacostraca; order Decapoda; family Parastacidae; genus Cherax; species Cherax destructor. Next base: position 98,019 of record WNWK01004041.1, read on the forward strand.
TTCGCTTCTCCTGTTACCCTTGGGTATAAACCTCTCCTAACCTTCCTTGCAAATTGTTGTCATATATTCCATCATCTCGTTTACTGACTTCCCTGCCAGCTCTCTGTCCCACTGAACTCCATGCAGGAAGTTCCTCATGCCCACGTAGTCACCTTTCTTGTAGTTTGGCTTCATTCGTGCAGCCCTTCCTGCTTCCCCCTCCACTTGTAACTCTACTATGTAGTCGAAGCTTAGAACCATATGATCACTGGCCCCAAGGGGGCTTTCATGTGTGATGTCCTCAATATCTGCGCTACTCAGGGTGAATACTAGGTCCAGTCTCGCTGCTTCGTCCTCTCCTCTCTCTCTCTCTCTCTGGTAGTGTCCCTTACGTGTTGGTACATGAGATTTTCCAGTACCATCTCCATCATCTTAGCCATCCACGTTTCTTGGCCCCCATGTGGCTCTAAGTTCTCCCAATCGATTTCCTTATGGTTGAAGTCACCCATGATCAGTAGCTTCACCCTGCTCGCATGAGCCCTTCTGGCCACTTCGGCCAGTGTGTCACTCATCGCTCTATTACTCTCATCATACTCTTGCCTTGGCCTCTGCTGTTCTGTGGTGGGTTATTCATCACTGCAATTACCACCTTCTAACCTCCAGACTGTGTGTGTGTGTGTGTTTGTGTGTGAGTGTGTGTGTGTGTGTGAGAGTGCTTGAATGATAAGGGAACACCTGGGGCAGGGGGTGAGTGGGGGAGGAAGTGAGGACTGGGGAGCTGGAGAAGGGGATACTAGCAGCTGTTGTGAGTTGATTGTGGAAAGGTTGGAGTACTTCTAGGTTGAATGGTAGGAGGAGGGGGTAGAAATGAAAAAAAAAAGGTAGGGAAGAATGGAAGGAAAGGAAATGTTGGCAAGGATATATATATCAACACGTCCAGATACATATGAATACGTCTGGACAAATCTTGAGAGGTCTGGACACTTCTGGACTCGTGTGGTTACGTCTGGACACGTTGGGACACATCTGAATATATTTCAAGAAATCTTGACACTTTTGGACATGTCACAACACCTTGACACGTCTCGACACATCTGCACACCTCTGGACACGTCTGAACACGTCTCCAACACGCCACACAAATTAAACTTTTCCGTTGCTCAGATATTTGCTTTTCTCTGAGCGTGTTATATTATATTGTATATATAATTTTGGTTACCATTGCGTGTCCTGTGTTTGTTTGTTGCATAATGTGGGAGATTTGAGATACATAATAATGATATATATATATATATATATATATATATATATATATATATATATATATATATATATATATATATATATATATATATAATGTGTGTGTGTGTTATTTTATATTTATTATATATGTTATTTTATTTATTATATAGGGTGCTTAACAATTCGCTAACGGACAAACTTTTAACAAACATTATCTTTCAGTCCTCAGTCCGGTGCAGGATTCGAACCTACATACAATGTATCAAAGTACACAGTACTTTAGCCACTCATCAGATCCCAGAGTGTGCAGGTTGGAATCCTGCTGTGGACTGAGAGATAATGTTTGTTATAATATAGGGTGCAGAGGGTACTGAGTTACAGTATTTATTATTATTATTATTATTATTATTACTATTATAGGTACGTGTAGCTCATCTGTTAGTTTCTATTGAGAAGCAGTGTTCGACAGTGTTAACAGCGGGTCACAGTGACAATAATAATACTGGTGTAGGGTGACAGTGTTTCAGTAAGGTTACACTGACACTGTTTATATGAGCGTATAATGATTATGTTTAACATTGTTTTATCAGGACTGTTTACATTGCATCACGAAGTAAATATTTGCATTGTGTCATAGTGGCACCCTTTACATTGTCGCACCTACAGTATTGACAATATTTTTTAATGGCAGTGCTTATACTGGATCCTACTAGCACTAATCACACTGTGCCATACTGACGGTGTTTACTGTAGGTCATACTAACACTTCAGACTGGGGTCATCCTTTCACTTTAGAGAGAGTCATTCTGACACTTTTCAGATTATATTATCATTGACACTTGTTCACTGCTAGTGTTCATAGTGGTTCATACTCTGGTAATGAATTCTTCCAGCAGATACTGGAGGTCCTTCTGGCAGGGCTTCAGTGTTGTCTTACGCAGTACATAACATTCCAGCAGGTACTGGAGGTCCTTCTGGCAGGGCTACAGTGTTGCCTTACACAGTACATAACATTCCAGCAGGTACTGGAGGTCCTTCTGGCAGGGTTTCAGTGTTGTCTTACACAGTATATAACATTCCAGCAGGTACTGGAGGTCCTTCTGGCAGGGCTACAGTATTGTCTTACGCAGTACATAACATTCCAGCAGGTACTGGAGGTCCTTCTGGCAGGGCTACAGTGTTGCCTTACACAGTACATAACATTCCAGCAGGTACTGGAGGTCCTTCTGGCAGGGTTTCAGTGTTGTCTTACACAGTATATAACATTCCAGCAGGTACTGGAGGTCCTTCTGGCAGTGCTACAGTGACGTCTTACACAGTATATAACATTCCAGCAGGTACTGGAGGTCCTTCTGACAGGGATATAGTGTTGTCTTACACAGAATATATTATAACGTTCCAGCATGTACTGGAGGTCCTTCTGGCAGGGCTTCAGTGTTGTCTTACACAGTATATAACATTCCAGCAGGTACTGGAGGTCCTTCTGCAGGGCTACAGTGTTGTCTTACACAGTATATAACATTCCAGCAGGTACTGGAGGTCCTTCTGCAGGGCTACAGTGTTGTCTTACACAGTATATAACATTCCAGCAGGTACTGGAGGTCCTTCTGCAGGGCTACAGTGTTGTCTTACACAGTATATAACATTCCAGCAGGTACTGGAGGTCCTTCTGCAGGGCTACAGTGTTGTCTTACACAGAATATATTATAACGTTCCAGCAGGTACTGGAGATCTTTCTGACAGGGTTACAGTGTTGTCTTACACAGAATATATTATAACGTTCCAGCAGGTACTGGAGGTCCTTCTGGCAGGGCTTCAGTGTTGTCTTACACAGTATATAACATTCCAACAGGTACTGGAGGTCCTTCTGCAGGGCTACAGTGTTGTCTTACACAGAATATATTATAACGTTCCAGCAGGTACTGGAGATCCTTCTGACAGGGTTACAGTGTTGTCTTACACAGAATATATTATAACGTTCCAGCAGGTACTGGAGATCCTTCTGGCAGGGTTACAGTGTTGTCTTACACAGGATATAACATTCCAGCAGGTACTGGAGTTTCTTATACAAAGGATTAGAATATTTTCTTGCTCAGGATATAACATTCCAGTAAGACTGAGGTTTCCTAACACATTTTTTTCCCTGGATGCGACCCACAACAGTCGGCAAACACACAGGTACCTATTTTTACTGCAAGGTGAAGAGGGGCAAGAGGGGTGAACGGGGCCAGCAGGGGTGTAGGAAAACTTTCTCAAATGTTTCTCTGTGCCACATATCGAGCCCTGGACCTAGCGATTGTGAGTCGAATCCTCTCACCCGTGAGCTACGCGGCACTCAGGAGGGAGGGGAAATGAGGGATGATGGGAAGAGGGAGGAGGGAGAGTGATGAGGAGGGGGTGAGGATGGGATGAGAGAGAATGTGGAGGTGGGGGATGATGAGGAGAGGGGGAGATTGTTGAGAGAGGTGGGGGATGAGAGAGGATTGGGGAGATGGGGAGATTATTGGGTGAGGGGAGATGAGGGAGAGGGGGGGTAGTGAGAGGGAGTGGAGGGGGTTGTGAGGGGGCGGGTGTGTATTGATCTCTGATGCTGTAGTATCATCCGCGCCTCTGTTGTCTGTTAACGGGAGTGTCTGTTCTTTAGTGAACTCCCTCTCTCTCTCTCTCTCTCTCTCTCTCTCTCTCTCTCTCTACCTCTGTTAATTATCATTGTATATTTTGTAAAAAAAAATTTATTTTACAATGACCTTTTAGCATTACATCTGTTACTTTACCATTTGTCTGTTAACAGGATACTGTTAATGATATATTTAATATACAGTTGCCTTTCGTGTTTCAGGGTCCGTAATATGTTTTCTGAACTGTTTGTTATCTGTCCGTTAGTTCTATCTCGTCTGTTTGTTTCTGTTTACTTCTGTTAACAGTAACTTGTTTCATAGCTGAATTTGAATGTTTTTCGGCGTTTTCGTTTTCATTTATTTACGTATAAACGGTTTCCCGATTACACAAGGCATTTATCTCTTTATCCGTTAACGGTATCTGTTAACTGTTGCTGTAGATAATCATTTCCAAGAAAATTCTGAAACTCCCGTTGGATTATTTTTGAGTTTCTCTGAGTTTTATTTATTATTTATCAAACAGATTTTTTTTGTGGGGGAGAGCTTTTTTTAATCGAAAAAAATCGTACCTGACGAAGTGCTCTTGATCCAAGGCATCGGTGAACTATTATTTTCCGCTTCCTCGGATCAAGCCTGAGCACCTCCCGTCAATACAAACATTATCATATTTTGTTTGTTTGATATTTTACCACAACATTATCAACAAAAGATATAAGAAAACAACAAAAACAACTATAATAATAATAATAATAATAATAATAATAATAATATTATTATTATTATTATTATTATTATACTTGTTTTTGTTGTTTTCTTATATATTTTGTTGATAATGTTGTTGTTACTCTTCTGATGATGATAATAATAATAAAATAATAATAATAATATTTATTATTATTATTATTATTATTATTATTATTATTATCGCCTTCTTGGAGATGGGCTAAAACCGTAGTTCAAACAGCATCTGGGAAACAGGGGAAATGTAGCTTCAGTTCCTTGGATCAAGAGCCCTTCACCGGTTTCAAATATCCTCCAATAAATATAGCTGTTTGTTGTCCTGTGATTGTTTCCTTGCTTTTTGTTTTCCTTTTCTTTGCATAGTGTTTAAAAGTCATTCATTGTTTTATCCTCGTTTGTTTGTGTTTGTTTTTATTTTATTTTTCTCCCTGATTGTTTCTTTTTTATTTCATTTCTAAATCTTTCGCTTTGAGTTTTTCCTGTTTGTTTTTTTTTCCTAATGTTTTCAGCTGTTTTTTTTTTTTTCCTGAAAAGATTTTCTTGTGTTTCTGTTTCGTTTTCTTTGTGATTTTTCTGGGCTTATGTTTCAGTATTTAAATTATTTTTATTTTGTTTTAGTTCAATTTTTAGTGTTTTTTTTTTGGGGGGAATGTTTTTATTTTTTGGATTTTTTTTTAAATGTCTTTCAAGTTTTTTTTCTTTTTTCTTTTCTTTTATTTTCCAGTGATTGTTTTATTTACTCACTTTCTGTTTTTGTTCCTGTGTTCGATACTGTGATTGTTTGCGTTAATAATAACCTTTTATTTGTATATTGTTTGTGTCTTTATTGTGTTTGTTTTTTGTTGTGGTTGTTAGGGTTATTGATGACCCTTCCCCCCCCATGGTAGTGTGATTCTGGTCTTAATTGTTTGTATTTGTTCCTCTATTTGCTCTTGCGTTTGTTTGAGCTATTGATCACCACCCCTGCTGGTGCAGTGGTTTTGTTTTCATTGTCTGTGTTTCTTTCTGCATTTGTTGTTGTGGTTGCTTAGGCAACTGATGACGCCTGTTCATGTTTTTTTTGTTCTTCATCATCTCTGTGTTTGTTCCTGTATTTGCTTTTGTGCTGATGATTCTCTATAGTCCTCTATGTTTATGTGTTTGTCGCTGCGATTGTTTGGGCTATTGATGACGCTCTGTTCGTGTGATCCATTATCAGAAGCTCATTTGTTGGTGTATTTGTTCGTTGTGAGTTTATATGTTCCTGTCACTATAATGCTGTCAGTGAAATTGTCTGTCCTGTTTATGTCTGGAAAACATTTTAACGTTTGGCGCCTCAGAGTCATTTTGTAGCAGAGCGTGACTGGATGATTGTTGTGTGTGTGTGTGTGAGAGAGAGATAGAGAGAGATTTCGTTATTAGTTTTAAATATTTATTTGTTATAGGAGCAGAGCTACTATAACATTCATTCTCCATTTTTGTGAATGTTTCTGGTTTAGTTTCCACGTTAGGATGAGTCTAGTAGCAGGACGTAGTCCGCTATATGTAATTTCTCCTTGTGTTTTTTTTTTGCTATCAATTTCCAGAAAATTCATACTTTATTTCACTTGGTGTGAAACGTCTTACAGTTTCAGTGCAGCAATTCCGTTTACATCTTTATAAAAAAAAATTTACGTTGTCATATTTATTATTTTCAAAGTTATTTTTTTTCCAAGAGTCGTGAGGTGTGCAGAATAGAGGGTCGGTAGTTCGTCTCTGTTAGTGTTCATGAATGTAGCTCTTAGTTTTGGTGGTCTGTTGATGGTCATCTTTGTTCCTGGGGTCAGATCAGAGTCTCAGCTTATCGGTGCCGCCACCAGAGGTGACAAATTCGTGTTCAGTACACTCACGAAATCGTAATAACACGATAGCATACAAACTACGGTATGGGACGGGTTGGAACCCATGGAGTTTGACGACTCACCCGCCATGGGTTCAAATCCCACCCGTACCGTGCTGCTTTCTAGTTCAGTCTTCTTAAACGGTCTATAAACGTGGAAGATATTTTCATGTGATACCCATTTGAAAGAGGGGAAATTCGTCATAGTTGTGAGTTATCGAATACTGACCCAGCACAATGAAAGTGAAAGTTCTGTGAAAATGAAAATAGATTTAATAACATCTTTGTATTTAGTTCTTAGTTATGTACTTAGTCCATATTTATGTACTTGGTTCTTATTTATGTACTTTGTCCCTATTTATGTATTTAGTCCTTATTTATGCACTTAATCCATATTTTTTGCACTAGGTACATATCTGTACTTGATACACATAGTTTTCCAATATTTAAAATATATAGGATCACTTAAACTTATAGAGTATCATGCACCAAAAAAAAAAAGTTACTTTTGTTTTTTTAAAGAATATCTGTACATAATACTCAT
>WNWK01004041.1:107500-149537 GCA_009830355.1 Cherax destructor
GATATTGTAATCAGGTGTCTGTGATGTACTAAACCTCACAGGCAGCAGCTAAGTAACTCCTTACAGCGTCTTTGTGAAAATGTATAAACAAGCTACAAATTCGGTATATTTCATTCACAGAGCCTACATGGCATAATTTGGTAGGGCACGGGTAGCCGGATGATTTATGCATAGAGCAAAGCCCTATGAATAATGGAATTAGCAACATTTTGTGTGTAATGGCAGTATATCCCAGTTGATTAACTCCTGGACGGGTCCACAGAACAGGGAGGGCTCTCCTCCCATCAACCCAGCGCCGCCGAGCTGCCAACCCCACCACACGCAAAACCCATTTGATAGCAAACCCTTTTTTTTTTTTCCTCCCCTCTCCCTTTACACCCTTTAAATGGAAGCACTCGAGAAACTATCGTATCGCCTAATGGAAGTTTTCTTTCCAAGACTCGTCCGCTTCTTCCCTGTGAGAGAAGAGGAAGACAACACAGGAGTCGTAATTCGTATCTGGCAACGGTGCCTCGAGTGAGCCAAGACCAAGAGTCATAAAGGGAAGATTTCATGGCTTATGGCAGAAGGGCGGACGGCAAATTGCATCAAAGTTTTATTTTCCATCATAAGCCAAATATGAGAGTGCGTTCAGGCATCACGCACGATTTTCCACATTCTAAAGTTTGGGGAAGAAATGGTGTATGTTGGGAAATGTGTGTGTGTGTGTGTGTGTGTGTGTGGCGTGCATAAGATGGTCAAGGAAAAGATGCTTGCAACCATGAATTATATTTTCCAAGACTGAGTGTTTCCTGGCATTACCTCCTGAAATTGTTATCGACCGGTGGTCTTGTTCTTGATTTTGTTGACTCTGTCATACCTTCTATTAAAAGATCTGCATGGAATTCTAATCCACCACATCTTCCTGCATCTGACTCCCTTTCTAATCACTCTGAGACTGAAAGAACATTTACGAACATCCCTCCTTTGTTTTTCTTTGGTAAATATCAATATCCTCTTGCGCTTGGTTCTCGCGTTTCCACAAGTCTGTCCATGTCCACCGTGCCATCACCCTCTGTGTATCTCGTATGTCTAATCATATCCACTGCCAGAGTTCTCGACAACTTAATAGAGGACAAATAAGAGAGGCCTGGAAAGCTTCTAATCTGGGACCAATATTCAAGCAGAAGAACTGACATGAGCCACTGAACTGCAGACCAGTATCTATGACGTACATACCAAAAGAACAATAGCAGTTTTTCCATGAAGAGTGTTTTGAAAAATCTAGAGAGGAGGGAATAAATCAGAGAAATACAGCAATGTTTCATCGATGGGAAGTCCACCTTCACTAAGCTACTGGAATTTTACGAGTTAAACAAAATAAACTAAGAAAGTGACAGGGATGAACGGACTGTATAGTCTTGTAATGCAATCAATCATTAGACAAACTGGAAGAGAAGACAGTGGTGGCAGGAAGAGGGCTCATGTGGAATGGAGAGAAAGCAGTTAATGACTGTATGTGATAGTGACTGTTCGAGAGTGACTGTGTGAGAGGAGGCATCATGCTGCTTGAAAGTAACAGTCATGGTACCCTCAGGCATCAGCACATGGACAGCTTCTGAATATAATTTATGTAAATAATCTGTCAGTGGAAGTTAAATCAAGTGTCGCTATTATTATGTAAATCTGTTGAGAAGAATAAATTCAGTTACCGATGCGGCTAGACTTCAGGAAAACTTTAAAGAGTTTGCAGGAATCATAATAAAAAGTGAACGCTCGATTTTAATGTCAAAGTGTAAATGAACGATAATTTGGGAGGGAGGGAGACATATGAAAAAGTACAACTTATAAAAGAGAATATCCTGCAAGAGAACATCACACCAGACACTTCGTAAGAAGTGGACATCAACCGAGGAACTTCGTGAGCATATTTAAGGCGAAACTCAGGAAAGTATTGAGAAACCTTCTCACAAAAGTGTTTCGAACATTATGCACTACGCATGTCATACGAGCATTATTAATGCGGTACCGGCAAGGAATCTCTAATGGTAAAGTTGGTTCACAAGATGCAAAATATCCAGAGGTGTACAGCTAGACGGCTGTAACAACTGGGGAGAGGGAAGAACATGATCTATGGAGAAAGATCAATGATAATAAAAGAACATGGGGAGATGTGATTACGATATATAAGAGACTTAGAGTTATTGATAAGATGAATATCAACAGACTGTTGCAAATGTGAGGACACGGAAACAGCAAATTCAGATATTTCACTTAGATGTTAGGAAGTACTTGTTCAGTCTCAGGGAAGAAGGGAAGTGGAACTGGACGTGGAAGTGATGGAGGAAAAATCCTACACACAGGTTTATGAGTAGGTATGATAGGATTCAGTAGGTCGGAAACCGGTAATGTAGTAACGAAGGTTAAGAGAGGAAATCGAAGCCAGGGCAAGGAGGTATAGATTGAAGTTTTATGATACAGATCAGCAACAAGGATGTTAGGAAGCACTTCTTTAGCCTCAGGGTGGTAAAAAGGTAAAATAATTTGGATAAGGAAATGGAGAAGACAAATTATATGTACAGTATAAAGAGAGGGTATGACAACGTTTAAGAAGTCAGAAATTAAAAGTGCCACCTGGAGTCGAGGACTGAGACTCGATCCTCGCAAACTCAGATGGGAGAGTACACAGCTACACTGGAACACACACACACACACACACACACACAATTGCTGGAATAACAGCAGTCATCGATCGCTGCCACAGTGCCACGATAACGAGTATAGGGGTTGTTGACGGCGTATATGTGGGTCACTGACCACTTGTATGGACCTCATATGAATGTGGGTCGCAACCCACGATTATGGGAGAAACGACCATGATTATTGGACACTGCCATCGTGTATGAGATTCAGGTCTTGTTTGCTGGCCCTCAATATATTACGGTGCACGCGTTAATATAATTGTGTCCTCTGAAACACTCACTGACGTATTGTGTTTCTGTCACGCCTTTTGTTGTGAAAAAAATTTTGCTTTGTGTAGAACTTTTACAAGTCAGCGACTTGATAAAGCCTTACCTAGAGCGAAACGTTGTCTCAAAAAAAAAAAAAAATCCTCTCCTCTGAACTGTCTTCTATTCAGTTGTGTTGACGTTACACTGTTGTATCCTTCTACTGACGCTGTGCTCCAGTCTGGTGATTCTCATTCTTAATATTCTTTCAATCATCTGCTACTACTACTACTATGTCTCTTATTTTCGACTCTGTTTTTTTTTTTTTTTTTTTTGGGGGGGGGGACGAGGCATAAGATCCACGTTGCATTTTGACGTCTGTAGAGTTATAGCTACTTTCCACACTGGAAATGCATTCATTGCCTTGGTTATTTATACGAAGTATTTCGTGAAAACAGAAGAAACGTTGGTTACAGGACGTGCCTTCACGTGACGTGAAGGCACACACACACACAGACGTAACATGAACATTTATATTAGAATAAAGAAAGATTTCAAAAAATAGGTTTAAAAAGCGAAAGAAAATTTTATTTAGAGTGTAGATAGATACGGATTAGTACATGAAAAATAATGAAATTTTATATGAAGAATTTAACAGATGATTCCAAGGGTGTTTCCACAGTTGAGCAACAACCATCATCTTAACTGGGAGGAAGCCACCAGATCACGAAGCCTTGGAGAATTTCGAAGGGACAAGTGAAGCATCGAAAAACACTAAACTCATTGAAGACCATAGAATTCATGAGAAGCTCACCGTGGATACAGTAAGGAAGCAGCTGAAGCCCTAACAATATCAATTGTGAAACTAGCAAGGAAGAAGTGGGTTTAGAGAATGCAAATCTTTCCATATTAATTTAATGCAGTTTCATGATAAGGTGAAGGACAAAAAAAGAGAAACAAAAGGGTGGGTGAACTGCATATTCCTAGACAGAGAGGAGTGCTGCAGTTGCCAGTTATATCCACATAAATCATGCGTACCAGATGTGAAAGATGGTTATTAGAGGTGGGGATAAGGTTTTGTGCAAAATAGATTTAAATATCTTGTAATTGTTGTCACTGTGCAGTGTACAACCTACATGAAAGTGAATTCATAATTTCATGTGAGAGCCGCATCCATTTCCTACAAGGGCCGGCTCGAGGGCCACATGTGGCCCTCGAGCCGCAGGTTGGGGACCCCTAGTGTACACCAAATCAAATTTGTTCGCAAATTTGAAAACTGGGCAGTAAGAGAAAGAATGCTTAATTGGATAAGGGAGTCCCTAATGGACAGATGATAAAAGAGTTAGAGCGAGGGAGGAATCGTCAGGCTGGTGTAGAGTGACAAGCGGAGTCTCTCAAGGGTCAGTCCTGAGGACCATCTTATTCCTGGTGTGTGTTAACGATCTACCAGGGGAATATATTATCTCATGTCAGTGTTTGCAGACAGCGCGACGCTGTCTTGAAGGATATGAATGGACGACAACTTCAGGAAAAATGCAAGAAAGTTAGTATGAATTATACGAATGTTCGAGTAAATGGCTGCTGTAGTTCAGTCCTAGCAACATTATGCTAATAGAGATGGTAACTGAGAAGAGGAAGAAGGCAAGGGACCATCTAGGCAGGATCACGTAAACAAAATGGTGAGAATAAAAATCACAGATGATACTGAAATACTTCCAGAAAGACTTGGATGGCTAACAAGGAGGATCAGTCAAGCAGCTACTGGAGTCAAACTCCATAAGTAACATAATAAATAACACTCGGATAAATAGCAAAAAGACTGTAGATGGAGTTCATACTGGGCACAAAGATGGAGTTCATACTGGGCACAAAGACTTTAAACTTCAAATAAAGAGAAAAATTCACGTGATGAGTAAACTACCGTTAATATTGGAGGAAGTGATCCACAGGCCACAGCAGATACTGGTGCCAGTTGGCAAAACCATTCGGGTGCCAGTTTGTTTATTATTGACATAATAAACTCTCCAAATGATACGTGTTATGTCCTATTTACATCAGGTGGCATAGTAGGTGACCTGAATGGCTATATTGAAAATTATATTGCATTTCACTGGGCTTTAACTTTCAGATTTTAGAGAAAGACGACCATTTTTTTTATTTGATGGCCCTTTAAACATGCTTTCGTCTTATTTAAATAAGACATTTAATAAAGATTGGCTATGAGTAAAATGAGCTAAAAGTTTCAAAGCTACGATGATTTTTTAAGTAATAAAAGAATATATAAGCATATGATGTACAGCTGGGGCGAACACACCATGAATGTTTACATAGAAAAATTAAGTAAGATTTGTTCACACGATTTCAAACACAGTAATAATAATCGTAATAATAATAATAATAATTTCCTTAAAATGATTTTTCATTTGTAGGCTTAGAACACTATTATCTAATTAAAGATTAACCCCATTCTTGAGGCAGGATACTGGACTGTCTGATTCACTGCTAGACTCAAGATCATGACTCAGACCAGCTATCAACCAGAGAATTAACTCCTAGAAAGCCCTCTTAATAGTTGCTGAAATCAGATGCCGTGCTGCAATATCTAAAGTAACAGAAGACTTGCCTGGTCGGGAGATACAACAGGAGATCTTCTACGGGAGAAGATGAAGGATCTTTACCATGAAAAAGCTGCTTAGTGACATTATTGCCAAAAAAACTTCCACAGATGAAGCAGTGGGAGAGGCAAGGTTCACATCAATCAACAGTTTATGAAATGAAATGCTTCTTCTGTAAAGAAAAAATAGTTACAATACAGTGACTGGAAGAATTCACAAATAACCCACAAAGGTGAAAGAGCCAGTATATATAGAAAAGGGGGACAGGGAAGGGACAATGCTTCTTATGTACTTAAGATATCAAAACACAAGTGCACTGAACAAAGAACAGATAAGATTTTCTGAAGAATTGCAGTCAGGAAAATGAGTGATCCCTTCTACCCACCAGGACATAGTTTCTCAGGCACTCTGGGCAAACAGTCTTCACAAGTAAATGTACCCTGGTCCCCTCCACACCATTCAGTCAACACTGTCACCAGAGGTGAGTGTTGCAGTCTCCCTCGTCACCAGAGGTGAGTGTTGCAGTCTCCCTCTGAGGCACACTCACACTTGCTGTTGGAGACCGTTTGTAAATACGGTCTCGAGAATTAACGGTGCCGTTGTGGAAGAGAAGCTGCTACTGCTGCTTTGCTGCTCCTGTTTTGTGGCTTTGCTACTGCTACTTTGGTGATGCAGCTAAGCTGCTGCTGTTGCTACTGTGCTGCTGCTGATTATATCCCCTGGTTGTAATTATAACCATAATTTTTAAAGGGGTAGACGGGTAAGCCAGCGTAAGGCCTCGGTCAGATGACCAAAAGCTCCAGTGGCGGGTCATCATATTACTAAGACCTTCGTCAGGAAACACTTGTCCCGTTTCCTGATTAACTTTGCCTAACCTGGTGCAGCTGCATCATCGTCATCTGAGTAGCTCCATCATCGTCATCTGAGTAGCCCCATCATCGTCATCTGAGTAGCCCCATCATCGTCATCTGAGTAGCCCCATCATCGTCATCTGAGTAGCTCCATCATCGTCATCTGAGTAGCCCCATCATCGTCATCTGAGTAGCCCCATCATCGTCATCTGAGTACCTCCATCATCGTCATCTGAGTAGCCCCATCATCGTCATCTGAGTAGCCCCATCATCGTCATCTGAGTAGCCCCATCATCGTCATCTGAGTAGCTCCATCATCGTCATCTGAGTAGCCCCATCATCGTCATCTGAGTAGCTCCATCATCGTCATCTGAGTAGCTCCATCATCGTCACCTGAGTAGCCCCATCATCGTCATCTGAGTAGCTCCATCATCATCATCTGAGTAGCCCCATCATCGTCATCTGAGTAGCCCCATCATCGTCACCTGAGTAGCCCCATCATCGTCATCTGAGTAGTCCCATCATCGTCATCTGAGTAGCCCAATCATCGTCATCTGAGTAGCTCCATCATCGTCACCTGAGTAGCCCCATCATCGTCATCTGAGTAGCCCCATCATCGTCATCTGAGTAGCTCCATCATCGTCACCTGAGTAGCCCCATCATCGTCATCTGAGTAGCTCCATCATCGTCACCTGAGTAGCTCCATCATCGTCATCTGAGTAGCTCCATCATCGTCATCTGAGTAGCTCCATCATCGTCACCTGAGTAGCCCCATCATCGTCACCTGAGTAGCTCCATCATCGTCACCTGAGTAGCTCCATCATCGTCACCTGAGTAGCCCCATCATCGTCACCTGAGTAGCTCCATCATCATCACCTGAGTAGCCCCATCATCGTCACCTGAGTAGCCCCATCATCGTCATCTGAGTAGCTCCATCATCGTCACCTGAGTAGCCCCATCATCGTCATCTGAGTAGCCCCATCATCGTCACCTGAGTAGCTCCATCATCGCCACCTGAATAACCCCATCATCGTCACCTGAGTAGCCCCATCATCGTCACCTGAGTAGCTCCATCATCGTCACCTGAGTAGCTCCATCATCGTCACCTGAGTAGCCCCATCATCGTCACCTGAGTAGCTCCATCATCGTCACCTGAGTAGCTCCATCATCGTCACCTGAGTAGCTCCATCATCGTCACCTGAGTAGCCCCATCATCGTCACCTGAGTAGCCCCATCATCGTCACCTGAGTAGCCCCATCATCGTCACCTGAGTAGCCCCATCATCGTCACCTGAGTAGCCCCATCATCGTCACCTGAGTAGCTCCATCATCGTCACCTGAGTAGCTCCATCATCGTCACCTGAGTAGCCCCATCATCGTCACCTGAGTAGCTCCATCATCGTCATCTGAGTAGCTCCATCATCGTCACCTGAGTAGCCCCATCATCGTCACCTGAGTAGCCCCATCATCGTCAACTGAGTAGCCCCATCATCGTCATCTGAGTAGCTTCATCATCGTCACCTGAGTAGCCCCATCATCGTCATCTGAGTAGCCCCATCATCGTCACCTGAGTAGCTCCATCATCGTCACCTGAATAACCCCATCATCGTCACCTGAGTAGCCCCATCATCGTCACCTGAGTAGCTCCATCATCGTCACCTGAGTAGCTCCATCATCGTCACCTGAGTAGCTCCATCATCGTCACCTGAGTAGCCCCATCATCGTCACCTGAGTAGCTCCATCATCGTCACCTGAGTAGCTCCATCATCGTCACCTGAGTAGCTCCATCATCGTCACCTGAGTAGCCCCATCATCGTCACCTGAGTAGCCCCATCATCGTCACTTGAGTAGCTCCATCATCGTCACCTGAGTAGCTCCATCATCGTCACCTGAGTAGCTCCATCATCGTCACCTGAGTAGCCCCATCATCGTCATCTGAGTAGCCCCATCATCGTCACCTGAGTAGCTCCATCATCGTCACCTGAGTAGCTCCATCATCGTCACCTGAGTAGCCCCATCATCGTCACCTGAGTAGCTCCATCATCGTCACCTGAGTAGCTCCATCATCGTCACCTGAGTAGCTCCATCATCGTCATCTGAGTAGCTCCATCATCGTCACCTGAGTAGCCCCATCATCGTCACCTGAGTAGCTCCATCATCGTCACCTGAGTAGCTCCATGATCAGAATTACACTGACTTATTATTTCGGTAATATTTCATGCATTCAACACTGACGTGCGGAAAGGGATAGATTCAGAAGTATCCCTGATCGCAGGAGACGTAAAAACATTGAGAAAGATACAAGGAAACGTGGACCAGGAAAGGCTACAGTTGGATTCATCAGACCAGGCTGCACGTCTGGTCTGATAAATGGCTTATGGAGTTTAACTCCAGCAAGTGCAAAGTTATGAAGTTTGGGGAAGGGCAAAGAACATTGCCGACGGAGTACAGACTCTGGGGGCAAAGGCGGCAAACCTCACTCATGAAGAAGGACCTTGGGGTGAGTATTATACCGAGAGTACAGCCTGAGGCGCACATCAACTAAATAACAGCTGCAGCAAACGCTCGTCTGGAAAATCGGACTTTCAATGTGTACAATACTGTACACATTATACGTCAGGCCCATACTGGAGTACGCAGCACCAGTATGGAAGCCACAGGTGATCAACAGCGTCAAGAAATGGGAGATAGTGCAGAGGTTTACAGCGAGACTAGTCCCGGAGCTAAGAGGAATGTCCTATGAGCAGAGATTAAGAGATCTCAACACGATGATACTGGAGGACAGGAGAACTAGAGGTGATATAATAAGGTACAAAATACTGAGAGGAATTGACAGTGTGAATATTAACAGACTGTTTGAGAGATGGGAAAGAGGAACAAGAGGGCACAGCTAGAAGTTGAAAGTTCAGATGAGACGTAGGGATGTAAGGAAGTATTTTTTCAGTCTTGGAGTAGCCAGGAAGTGGAACGACTTGGAGAGCAAAAGCAGGATTCATTCACAATTTTAAGAAGAGGTACGATAAAGCTATCGAAGCCAGGAGAGAATGAACCTAGTAGCGACCAAAGAAGAGGCGGGGCCAGGAGCTGAAACTCGACCCCTGCAACTACATATAAGTAAGTACATTTAAGCGAGTACACACACACACACACACACACAACAAACTTATGGAAATATTCTCAGAGGAGTTATAAAGTATTTATAAAAACATTACACGCGTTGGGAAGCTCATCTTACTAACACGTTTAAGAACGCGTTAAAATGCTGACTCTTTCATATTTAAGTCTTTCTTTCTTGAAGTTTATAGGTCATTTTCTCTCTCTCTCTCTCTCCCTCTCTCCCTCTCTCCCTCTCTCCCTCTCTCCCTCTCACTCACTGTTCCTGGGCTTCTGTTATTAGGATTCTATTGGTAGATGACTGTTAGGATTCGGTTGGTAGATGACGGTTAGGATTCTGTTGGTAGATGACGGTTAGGATTCTGTTGGTAGATGACTGTTAGTTCTGTTGGTAGATGACTGTTAGGATTCTGTTGGTAGATGACGGTTAGGATTCTGTTGGTAGATGACTGTTAGGATTCTGTTGGTAGATGACTGTTAGGATTCTGTTGGTAGATGACGGTTAGGATTCTGTTGGTAGATGACTGTTAGGATTCTGTTGGTAGATGACTGTTAGGATTCTGTTGATAGATGACTGTTAGGATTCTGTTGGTAGATGACGGTTAGGATTCTGTTGGTAGATGACGGTTAGGATTCTGTTGGTAGATGACGGTTAGGATTCTGTTGGTAGATGACTGTTAGGATTCTGTTGGTAGATGACTGTTAGGATTCTGTTGGTAGATTGTTAGAATTCTGTTGGTAGATGACTGTTAGGATTCTGTTGGTAGATGACTGTTAGGATTCTGTTGGTAGATGACTGTTAGGATTTTGTTGGTAGATGACTGTTAGGATTCTCTTGATAGGTTACTGGTAGGATTCTGTTGACAAAACGCTTGTATAAAAAGAGACACATTGCACTGAGGAAGCTCCAGGTGAACGAAACATTGGTTTGGAGAAGCTCCAGGTGAGCGAAACATTGGTTTGGAGAAGCTCCAGGTGAACGAAACATTGAACTAAAGAAGCTCCAGGTGAACAAAACACTGGATTGTGGAATTTTTTAGTGAGCGAAACTTTGGGGTGGGAGAAGCTCCAGGTGAGGTGAGCAAAACACTCGGATGAGGACCCCCCTGGTGAACAAAACGTTGGACTGTGAAATCTCCCGGTGAGCAAAACATTGGATTGAGGAATCTCCAGGTGAGCGAAACGATTTCTAAATAAGTTCCCAGTGCGTTTCACCTCTTCCCATTACACGTGTGTCGGTACAGGTTACCTTGAGAGATGTACAATACAGAGGAGCTTACAAAAGACGTTTGTCCCAACAGTCTTCAAGACCCTCAGTGTACGTTTTTAATTAGTACAAGTCCTACTTACGTAATACAGGTAAGAAAACTAAAGAAACTAATTGTAATGGAGACGTCTCATAATATACGATGTCTCTATATGTGGTATAACCAACGAATATGAGACAAAAATTTGTTGCCTTGGAATAATAAACATGGCTTGACCAGTGTTCACTCTGAGTGGCAGATGGCAGCACCTACCGACAGTAATAGAGTACATGCAGAATTAGGAACTTTAGGATAAAGGGAGAAGGGAGATATGAGAGAGGCAGGTGGGATGAGGGAAGAGGATGAGGGAGAGGCACGTGGGGTGAGGGGTTGAGGTGAGGGTGGTCTGGCAGATGCAAGAGACGCATCAACGAGTGTGGCAGACAGGAATGAAGAAAAAGTTCATCCCTGTCTTATGAGGTCAAGTTCTCCCTCAACGGATACAAACAGATCAGATCGAGAAACCACTTCACCTGAAATCTGAGCTAAGTGTTTTGTAAACTAATGAGAAGAATTAGTCTATCATCTTGAGATCCACAGATATCATAGTTTCGAGAGAAACATAGATGGACACAGAAAGTTTCCACTTCTCTATACGGGCAACTCCTGGGCACAGTTTATTCATTAAGAAAGGATAATTTAAAAAAAAAAGGCAGAAGGGTCGCCCTAGGTATAAAAGAGAGGCTAAACTCACTCAAAAATAAACATGGGTGAAGTGAATGTTTACGATACTTTGTATGTTGGAATCCATCATAACGATGACAAGATGAAATTCAGTGTCATCTTCAGGACACCAAAAAAGAGACAGAATCATGAATAATGCAATTATAATCAGTCTTCAATAATCCTAATGTCAACTCGAACAGCCTTACAGAAGATTAATTAACAAATAGTCTAATTAACATGATAGAAGGCTCCTTCTTAACACAGATTAAACCAGTTTCATCACGTCGTGACAAAATACTAGACATTTCTTAACTATTGATTCTAGAATTATTATTTCGTGGGAAGTGGGCGAACTCCTTTCAAACAGTAACTAATTACATTACTATAACCTGAAAAAAAAAAATGTCAATTTTAGTACCCCAAGTTAACGAATCAACACTTCCAAACCACAGAGCAGCTTATTTTAACAGCTTGCATAGAGATACAAACAGTGCTACTGGACTTGTAATACAGAAGGATTAAGGGAGAGCTAAACCCTCTAGAATAAGCCAACAGCTCATTCATACCACGGGTCATAAGAGCAAAGTAAAGTATACAGAAATTTAAACTAACAGAACCGTACCATGTATCTCACTCTCTTTCTCTCATATACATATATATATATATATATATATATATATATATATATATATATATATATATATATATATATATATATATATATATATATATATATATATAACAACACTGCGAATAGCCGAGGGCTCGAACCCGTGTAGTTTTAGCGCGCCTCATGGTCAGCGAAAACTCACGACGCTCTAACCCAGAGGACCACTCAATCCTACAAAGATCAAGCACCCAGCAGAGCTAGGAGTTGTATCGTGATCCGAGGACATACGATGGTGTGGGTGCTTCAGAGCTAATTTAATTATACTTCCCGTTTGGTGTACTAGCCTCCATAAGCAGTATATACGTATATATTATTGCAACCACGAACGAGTGGTATTTAATCAATAACAACACTACGACTAGCCGAGGGCTCAAACCCGTGTCGTTTTAGCCCGCCTCATGGTGAGCGAAAAGTCACGCCACTCTAACCCACTGGAACACAATTCTACAAGAATCACCCACCCAGCAGAGCTAGATGTTTTACCTTGATCCGAGGACATACGGTGGTGTGGGTTCCTCTGAGCTAATTTCATTCTAATCCCCGTTTGGTGTACTACCCTCTACAAGCAGTATATATATTATTGTGACCAATATATATATATATATATATATATATATATATATATATATATATATATATATATATATATATATATATATATATATATATATATATATATATGTCGTGCCGATTAGGCAAAACTGGTCAATTAGCAAGAACTCATCTAAAATTAAGTCCTTTCTAAAATTTTCTCTTATACGTTTAAAGATATATTTTTTTTCATTTATGTTAATGTAAAAATTTATAATTTTGTACCAAGAGAAACTTTGAAAACCTACCTAACCTTATTACAACAAGCGCAATTTAATTTAGCCTAACCCAACTAAATATATTTTAGATACGTTAACATTAATTTAATAATAAACAAACACAATAAAATATATTTTTTTCGTTATGTTCAGAATGATTTTGGCGAAATTATTGCATACACAAATTTTCCCTTGTCTTATATGGCAAGGTGAGCGTTGCTATTTAAGCCAAAATCGCAAGTTTTTTCCTAATCGGCACGACATATATATATATACATACAGAGAAAGCAAATAATTAAACGTTTACAAACAGCAAACGTAACTTGGAAAGAAGACTTGCTTGCAACGTTAAAAATAACCCTAAAACTATTTTTATATGGGTAAGGAAAAATAAAAAAAACTGTTCAAACTGCAAGAGTAATCGACGGTAACAGCACAATGACGTTTACCTGTAATGAATTGGCATCTGCTGTCAATATCACTTTCAGTTCAGTCTACACAACTCAAAACAGAATCAACATATCTAGAACACATTTTCTGAAAGAAACTGAAATGGACTCAATACACATCAGGGAAGTTAGTCCCTTAGATTCATTAAAGTACTTAGAGAGTAAGAACAGTAATGAATCTACAGGTCAATATGAAATTTAGGCCATAATATTAAGACTACTTTGATGCAAAACTGCATACCCATTAGCAATTATATTTAGTAAATCAAGTGACACTTGACTTGGAAAGTAGCTAATGCCATTCCAGTAGTCATGACAAGGTGCAGTTGTCATGACAAGGTGCAGTAGTCATGACAAGGTCCAGTTGTCATGACAAGGTGCAGTTGTCATGACAAGGTGCAGTTGTCATGACAAGGTGCAGTAGGTCAAGCGCACTCTATTATCGCCCACCTAACTTGACATCTGTTGTGGATAAACTAATAAAAATTATTTTGGACTAAGACAATTAAACTATTAGATGATAATTACTTACTAACCAATGATCAAAATTCTTTTGCAGAAAATCCCGCCTAACAAATTTTCTGGAATTCTTTAGGTATACCTAAAATAACTGGAACAACAAATCTTCCAGGGATGATGTGTACTTCCACTTCTAGAGAGCGTTCGGGAAAAAATCTCCAAGACTGGATCAGTGATCGGATCCCTCACAGGAAGCAGCGAGAAGCTTAGAGGAAGAAATATCTGAATAGCAACAGGAGAGGAATTGTGCCCATCAGTTTTATTGTTAAAATACACAAATCCAAAAAAACCAAGGTCCGGAAATGATATTAAATTATGAATTCGTGCTGCCTCCATGACCGACTGTTTAGGTATTCAGAGAGCCCTGGTCAACGTCGTAAATGATGTATGTACCTGTATTAAACATTTCGTCAGAACAGTGACAACTCTACTTGTGCCAAGCCTGGACCAGCTGTCGTAGCAGCATAACTTATAAGAAAATCCACTCACGGAGTCACTTGAAGAAAAGGACCTTAGAATAGTCATAAGCATAAGAATGGCCATAAGCAACGTTTTACTAAAAATATCAAAGACAGTAGGACACTTGCCTGCAATGGAAGAAACTTTGATCATAAAACTCCTAAAACAATATTATACAAAATACAATACTCATGTTGGACCCTATCTTGAATACTTTGTCCAGTTCTGGTCCCTTAATAATGTAAAAGTACTCGATAAACTTAAGAGGGACCAAGCAGTGAGTGAGGCACTCCTTACAGAGATATGGAGAACAAGAGTTATTTGTGCAAAAATATAATCAGTTCTTTAAGAATGATTCAGACAATCAGTTGGCAAATATAAGATTTATTCAGAAGTAGTCCACCTGCAGGTTAGCCACAGCCTACCTGCAGGTTAGCCACAGTCTACCTGCAGCCAGGCATTTATTAGTAGAAGTAATAGCCATGACTTCCATCCACTTCCACCTTTCCAGTAAAATGTTCCTGGCCGAGGGGATTGGAGAGTGGAGAGAGAGAGAGAGAGAGAGAGAGAGAGAGAGAGAGAGAGAGAGAGAGAGAGAGAGAGAGAGAGAGAGAGAAGCCTTCCATTTTAGTCTCCTTGCCTTGGCATTCTAATAACAGTGGCGACAGTTCTTCTTCGAGACAGTAGTAGATAGTCCTTCTCCGATGAAAGCCGAGGCGAGGACTGAAGTATCTTCTGCTCTCTGCCTTTCTTATATCATCTCTCTCTCTCTCTCTCTCTCGCTTTTAAATGCATATTTTTCCTTTCATGCTGTTTCTTTCCCACTTTTCCACTCTCATTTTCTCACACTCATTCTCTCACATTTGCTTTCACACTTTCTTTGTCTCATACTCTTTCGCATTCTTTCTCTCACACTCTTTTTGCCTCATACACTCTCTGATGCCCACATTATCTTACACAGACACACATAACCTTTAAATCCACTTTCTCTAACACAACAAACTCTCTCATTGCACTTTCCCTCACTCTCACACTTTCTCTCCCTTTCACTTTGAGGGTCAATTTATTCAAGGAAGAAATACAATTTTTTTTTTATTCCCCAGTTACTTTATTGCCTCATTCATCTCGCTGAAGCCATTACTTTCACTGCGTTTTTATTATCATTGTGTTTGTTACGCATTTTATTTGTGTGTGAGTTTTTTTTTTTTCCTTTTTTTTTTGCGCGCCCCGGTTTTTTTTTTTTTTTGTGACGACAAATGGAGCAATTAAAATGACTTCGCACGATTTTACTCCTGCGAAATTTATTGTCATTATTTTTACCGAGCGAAATATAAAACTGTGTTTTACAACATAGCGATTTATGCTGGAAAATATCACGATTTTCATAAATTAAGTTTATCGCGATTTACGTTTGAACCAGCATGACAAAATTCGTTTTGAGAACTGCGATTTACCATTAAAAATATTACTATTTACAATTTTCCCCCCCCCAAAAAAAAAAAATATTACGTTTTAAAAAAAATCGCGATTCAGGAATAAAAAAAAATTGCTGGATTTCTTTAACATAAAAATGAGACATTTTAAAATATTACGATTTTCATTCAAAATATCTCAAATTACATTTAAAACATCGCGAGTTATATTTAAAAAACAATGTGATTTATGTTTAAAATACCACGATTACATTTAAGTCATTACAATCCGCGTTTAAAACATCGCTGTTTACGTTCAAAGCGCCACGATTTATGTAGAAAAAGACAATTATTGAGACGTTTCGCCCCATGTGGTTTCTCCAGAAAAGTTCCCTCAGCAAATGTCTCTTTATCTGTCTATATCACCAAATTTTCTACTCATCAGGATTTATATCTAAATGATCGCAACTAACATTTGAAACATAACACTTTAAGCTTAAAATATGTTTTTTTTTAGGCATAAAACAACATCAGCGTCACCTCAGGAGGAACTGCTAATTAAAAGTCCTTTAATTCTTTAATGAAGGTTGGGAAACCCAGCAGCTCTTCACGAGGAATCAGACACATGTGCAACGCCTGGAGAGAGTTTCGGGGGTCAACGCCCCCACGGCCCGGTCTGAGACCAGGCCTCGTGGTGGATCAGGGTCTGATCAACCAGGCTATTACTGCTGGCCGCATGCAAACTGACGTACGAACCACAGCCCGGCTGGTCAGGTACTGACTTTAGGTGCCTGTCCATCGCCTTCAGCGTCAGGGAACACTTGTCCTCTTTCTTTACAAATCTTACCTAACCTAACCTAACCTAGCTACGTTTAGCCAGCGGATGCTTAAGGCCTCAATAGGTTATTATCTTATTAAGAGCCACGCGTGGAAACACTGTGCTCTTTCCTGACGAATGTGCCTCCACCGCTGCCATTTGCATATCTCACTATATTTATTGGCGTAATCTTTAAATGTACCCGAGTGTAGATCTACGTCTAAACCATTTATTTCCATGTGTCTACGTTTATAGCATGTTTATATTATATCCATGTTGCCGTGTGCAGATCTGAGTACGTGACTTATATTTACATGTTCTCGCGTATAGACTTGTGAATATACATTTGTTTTTATGTTCTTCCACTCAGTCATGAATCTATACATTTACATTATTTTTTTTTCACGTTTGTTGCTAATGACTGAACAACTGAGTGTGGACGAGGCCTTGTTTCTTTTGTTAGCGAATTAGCGATTGTCGGTGTTAACTACTTGTACTGAGTACAGGTAGTTAACACCTACCTGTATTCACCTAACTGCACTCACCTACCTGTACTCACCTAATTGTAGATGCCTGTGTTGAGCTTCAGCTCCTGGGCAGGGTCTCATGCCTAGTGATTATTACTACGACTGATGCAACCTATCCTCGCTTCTACGTCAGTTTTCTTGCGTGATATCCAACTTCAATTTCTTGACCCTCCTAGCAAACTTACACTTGTTATTTTGTATTTACATTAGGTTAAGTTAGGTCAGGTTAGGTTAGGGTAGGTTAGCTCTACCTCTTCCTCCCCTCCTCTTCTCTCCGTGTTCCTTTACGCCTCCTTCCTCTTTCTCCCTCCCCCCTCCTACCAATTGGCACACTAGAAATGGCTGTCTCCCCTATTTAATGATACGATCAAACGACCCCAAAAGATGGACGATAGGGCAAATCACAGTGTTTGGGAAGAGCGGGTGAGGAAGTGGGGGAAGGGAGAGGGATAGTGTGAAGGCTAAGGAAGTGGGGGTTCTAGGGGAGGGAGTAGGGTGCGTTGGGAAAGGGAGTGGGGAGAGGGAAGGGAGGAAGACGAGAATGCATGAGGGAAGGAGAGGAAAGGCGAATAAGAGATTTTATTTTAAATGAGGAAGTATATTTGGGGGGGAGGGAGGGAATGTTGCATGGGGATGGGTTTATTGGGGGAAGTTGGGTGACCCTGAGGGTAAGGAGCGAGCAGGGTTTGAAAGGACTCTTTGAGTGGTTGCGGTTACTGGGATCGAAAGATGGCTCCTGGCCCTCGCCTCATACCTGTTACTTGCCAGTTTTGCAGATCCGGCTCTGCCACTACCTCATCCAAGTCGTTCCGCTTCCTGATATTAAATAAATTATTCTGAACTCTATGTTGCATATTACAGTGGTTACAGCAGAGCACTGCCGACAGTAATGAAGACTGACGCAGGTGCAGTGCAAGCTATCATTATAACGATGTTTCGCTCTGCGTCGAGCCGTATCTAAGGAAAAGGTATAAGTTTTTGTATTGACTTGATAACTCTTAACACAGAGAAAAACGTAGTCCCACCGAAAACTCTGTACAGAGCAAAACATAGTTCCAATAAAAGCTCTACACAGAGCAAAATAAAGTTTCAAGGAAAGCTCTACACAAAGCAAAACTTAGTGCAAATAAAAGTTTTCTCTCCAGTTGCCTCATTTCTTCGGCAAATTCCCATCATTATCCTTCAGTTAGGTTTCCCTCCCGTTTATCGCATTAAAAACAAATGAGTGTGTCGCACACTGTCTCGTACGGTTCTCACAGCAGCAGAGAATCTAATAGCTGCAATTATAACCATAATTTTTAAAGGGGTGGATCGGTATGCCAGCGGAAGGTCTCGGTCAGATGACCAAGCGCTCCAGCTGCGGGTCATAAGATCACTAAGACCCGCTTCAGGAGACACTTGTCCTGTTTCCTAACAAGCTTACCTAATCTAACCTACCACGTCGCAGTGCAACCCATGTCCACGTTACTACATTATTTCTCTTACTCTGTACTTACTTAAAGTCAATTTGTCACGCTTCTTGTAAACTTCTAAAAGCTATTTTCTTTGTTGAATACAGCACATGTTTAACACTTGGGTATCGATATTTACCGAAATATTTCGCCTGCGCAACGGGCTTCTTCAGTAGAATACAGGAGAATATAACACTGGAGACAGTAGAAGTAGTCCGTCACTCTAAGTACAATATGGTCAGTTCCTGTAATGATACCTAAGGGTTTCATATGTGTCTTATTAACTAAACCATATTGCGTACAGTCAGTAAAATTGTTCTATTTATCTTTATTTTGGACTAAATTAATTTAGGTTAAGTCTGGTTAGGTTACGCTACCAAAAACCTACAAAAAACTTGCATTTAAACAAACAATAATGATTATTTTCATGTTACCCGCTGACCACACATAAAAAGTAAAATGAAAAATCTTGCGGTTTTTAAACGCTTCCCGTCGCAACCGCGTTGCCAGAAGCGCTTTTTTGATTAACTTATTTAACCGCGGGTCAGCAACTTGGAAAAGCCACTCGTCACTATGTGACAAAAACCACTCCCATAAAAGCCAGCCAAAGTGATCAAGCCTCGTTAACCTTTCTTTCTTCGTTCTTCCTCTCTAGTCACAATCTTTATTGTTTTATTTTTCCTCCCCATTCTTGCCGTCTCTGTTACGATCTATAAAAAAAAAAAAAAACAGAATCGAAGTGGACCTGTCTGGCAGCGAGGCGACTCATGAGCACCAGGAAACGTTCAAATCCTTTAAGTAGTGTTTAAAAACACCAGGTTGCTGGATCAGTGTCATCAGGCTGTTGAACCAGTGTCACCAGGTTGCTGGACCAGTGTCACCAGGTTGCTGGTCCAGTGTCATCAGGCTGCTGGACCAGTGTCACCAGGCTGCTGGACCAGTGTCATCAGGCTGCTGGACCAGTGTCACCAGGCTGCTGGACCAGTGTCACAGGTTGCTAGTCCAGTGTCACCATGTTGCTGAAAAAGTGTCACCAGGTTGTTGGACCAGTGTCACCAGGCTGCAGGACCAGTGTCATCAGGCTGCTGGACCAGTGTAACCAGGTTGCTGGACCAGTATCACTAGGTACACACATACCTACACATACACACACACACATTCAATCACACACATTCCACGAAGGGGAGGGTGGAATGTGTGGCAATACATAAGGAAACAGAAGGGCCTGAGGAATCTTTGTTGAGTTTCCTGAAGGTCATCAGTACTGGTCTTAGTGCTAGATCCTTGTTTCCTAGATCCTTGTTTCATTGGGCCTTGCCCCTGTAATCTTTGTTATGTGAGTCCAACTAGATGGTACGACTAGGTGACATAAAATGGGTAAGTACAACTAGGTGACTACAAATGGGTAAGTACAAGTAGGCGAGCACAACTAGGTGAGTACAACGCAGTGAATACAACTAGGTGAGTACAACTGAGTACAACGTGGTGAGTACAGCTAGAAGAATACAATTAGCTGAGTACAACTAGGTGAATACTGCTAGGAGAGTACAGCTAGGTGAGTACAACTGGGAAAGTACAACGAGGGAAGTAGAACTAGGTGACCGCAACCAGGAGAGTACGCCTGGGTGAAGCCACACGTACACATAGCTTCCTCAGTCCAGGATTGTTTTTGTGGAATATTTGGTAATATATTTCGATAATAAATTTAATTTACGCTTAGCATAAAAAAAGTGTTGGGAGTAAATATATTGCAGGTCTGAGTATAACTAGTTTTCATTAGCAGTACCCATCAAATATTTCACATCTCTGACACCTCTCTCTCTCTCTCTCTCTCTCTCTCTCTCTCTCTCTCTCTCTCTCTTCTCTCTATCTATCTATCTATCTATCTCTCTCTTTCAAATCCGAACTTCAATTTAAATCCAGGAACAGTAAAACACTGCACACCAGTTCTGTCAATTTCCCAGCGTGTCCTCACGCCCTTCCCGTCCTTCATAGAGCCTCTGTAATCCCCGTCCCCTCCCACCCCTCACATGCGCCCTTGTTTGACTACTCACCTCACAGGCTTCAGTGTGTCATAGGCAGCGCAGAGCCCATGTTACGAGCTTGCATTCTCTGCCTAGAGTCCGGCTATTCCAAACACTCTCTCTCAGGGTACATTCATACACACATGTGTATATGCTTATATATATATATATATATATATATATATATATATATATATATATATATATATATATATATATATATATATATATATAATATAGGAGATACCACCTCTGGAACTGTCCTGGGGACCCTCATCCTCAGAGAAAAGAATAAACTTGCTTCAGGGAAAACTCAAAGTTCTCCCTGAAGCGGTTTGAAAATTGTTTTCTCCTACCACCCCCTATATTTTATATAGATTTTATTTAAAGACAAAATACATTGACAAAGATACAATAGGGAGTAGAACAACATAGATAACAACTCAGAGCTACATCTCGAATACTTCGTCCAGCTCCATGGCGGTGGGCCGCGTGCCCAGAATTCTGCACGCGTTTTTCCTCTGGATCGCAACACTGTTTCTCTGAAAGAGGAAGCTGGCCGCCCTGTGGTCCCTGGTTTCTATGATGAGTTTTTCACCCAGCTCTTTGAGGAACTTTAGAGCACACTTGCCCCATGCTCCAAGGGTCTCCGACCCTATTGGTATGAAGTTATAGCAAGGGGATACGCCTTCATATTTGCGGTTCCTCTGGGTCTCCCTGTTGCTGGCAGCTCCACCCCCTTCAGCTATGGCAAGTAGGTGTCTGCCATTGTGGCGGCACAGGTGTAGTCCAAAGCAATCTGCTTACCATCCTTCCAGAGTAGCATAGTGGCTCCATCAGGACGCATTTGACTTCCGTCAGACCTCTGCACTTGAGGTTCCCGTTGGGCTGGGCAACGGGCTGTGGCGAGGCTTCTCTTTATGATGTGGTTGACCTCCTCATGTCTAGCGTACTTCCCTTCTGCTGTGTGACACACGAGACCATGAGACATTGTCTCTACGTCCACAGCAGGATTCGAACCTAACAAACTCTGTATCAGAGTAACAAGTACTTTACCACGGAGCTAGACTCGCGATAATTATGGCCCATACTTATCGCGAGTCTAGCTCCGTGGTAAACATAAGAACATAAGAAAGGAGGAACACTGCAGCAGGCCTGTTGGTCCCAAGTTCGGTGAGGATAGGGGCGGCTAGGTGAAGAGCAACATCAATCCGAATGGCCTGTGGGTCGAGTCGAGTAAAGTACTGGTTACTCTGATGCAGAGTTTGCAGGTTCGAGTCCTGCTGTGGACGAAGAGGCAATGTTTGTAAATAATTTCGCCTGTTTGCGAATTGTTAAGCGCATATATATATATATATATATATATATATATATATATATATATATATATATATATATATATATATACGTATATATATAATTGTAATCACGAACGATTGGTATTGATCAATAACTACACTGCACTAGCCATTGGTTGAACCCATAATGCTTTGACCCGCCTCTTGGTGAGCGAAAACACATGAAGCTCTAGTCCACTGAACCACACAATCCTTAAGAGTAGCGCATCCAGTAGGACTGAATGTTATAATCACTACCCAAGGACATACGGTGGTGTGGACGCCTCTAAGCTAATTTCATTCTCCTCCCTGTTTGGTGTACTAGCTCAACAAGCAGTATATTATATTATTGTAACCACGAACGAGTAGTATTCATCAATAACTACACTGCATCCTTTTCCTTGAGTTAGGTTTGCAGCCTTTGACTTCTCTACTCCGTCTGCGTCCTTCTTTGTCCTTCCTGAAGCCTCATGACTTTGCACTTGGTGGGGTTAAACCCAGGAGTCATTTGTCGGACCTGGCTTACAGCCTGTCCAGATCTCCTTGTAGGCTTTTCTGATCCTCGTCCGCTTATATTCTTATTATTAGTTTCACGTCGTCTGCGAACAGGCACACCTCTGACTCTATCCCTTCTGTCATACCATTCACATATACAAGGAACAGTACCGGCCCTAAGACTGACCCTTGTGGAACCGCACTCAACACAGGCGCCCACTCTGACACCTCGTCACATACCATCACTCGTTGTTTCCTTTCAGTCAAGTATTCCTTGATCCATTGCAGTGCTTAATTCCTGCCTGCTCCTCTAGCTTTTGTACCAGTCTCTAGTGTAGTTCTGTGTCAAAGGCCTTCTTACAGGCCAAGAAAATGCAATCTACACATCCTTCTCTCTCATGTCTTACTTCTGTTACCTTGTCGTAGAACTCCAGTAGATTTGTGACATGGGATTTTCAATGCCTTAAGCCGTGCTGGTTCTTATATATGAACCCACTCTTTTCAATAACTTTACATACTATACATGTCAGTGGCAATGAATTGTAGTTCAGTTCTGCCTGTCTGTCACCTTTCATTAAAACTGAGACTGTGTGTGTGTGTGTCTAAGCAACAAAGCATCGGGCAAGATTAACACATAGTTCAAGGCCTGTTCCCATTGTAACCTCCAGTTTCCTGTTATTAGCTGACAGGAGTGGAACCCGGTGTGGTCTTGTACTGCTGTAACCCATCCACTTCTAGGTTCGACATGTTGTGCGTTCAGAGATGCTCTTCTGCATGCTGGTGTTGTAACATGTAGTTATTTGAGTTACTGTGGCCTTTCTGTCAACTTGAACCACTCTGGCCATTCTCATTACGAAGGTGTTTTCGCCCACAGAATTCCCACTCACTGGATGTTTTGTATTTTTCACAAAAGACTCTATAAACTCTAGAGATTGTTGTGCGTGGAAATTCCAGGAGATCAGCAGTTTCTGAGATACTAAAACCACCTCGTCTGACACCAACAATCATTCCACGGTCAAAGTCACTTACATCACACTTCTTCCCCATTCTGATGTTTGGTCTGAACAACAACTGAAACTTTTGAACATGTCTGCATGCTTTTATGCACTGAGATGCTGCCACATGAGTGGCTGAGTAGATATTTTCATTAACAAGTGTACAGGTGTACCTAATAAAGTTGCCAAAGAGAGTGTGTGTGTTTGTATACATACATAATATTTTTAATAATATATATATATATAATATATATATATATATATATATATATATATATATATATATATATATATATATATATATATATATATACTAGCTGTACCCGGCCACGCGTTGCTGTGGCTCAGTCTGGTTTGCCGGCTCTAGAACACGCAACATGTAATTGTCCATGTGAGAAGCAATCTGTGTCTAGATCTAAACCGTACAATTCTAAAGATATTATATATATATATATATATATATATATATATATATATATATATATATACATATTCACTTTTATTTTTGTAAGATGTGGAGGCCTAAAAAAAAGTTGTTTGGCTTTTTTGGGCTCCTAGGAACGTAACCTTATTTTTCCAAATAGTTCTTCAGTTCATAGAGATTGTCTGGTTTGCTGACTCTAGAACATGCACCGTCTCTGTAGTAAAATATTTAGTATAGCGTGTGTTGCTTTTACGCTGTCCAAAAGCGCAAGTAGGTATATAAAAACACACGCGTATTCGAATGCAACATTGTGTCAGGTAATGTTTGCCTGAAATCTCTTGCAAGCAATATTAATGTGTTCCCAAATGGTCTGATGTTTCCACGCAAATCTTGCAATGATCGATCAAGAGCCTCAAGCGATTTTTTGTGCGCCATTGTGCATTCATGCAAAACAATAAGTTTGCATTTCTGCAATACTTTTCCCATGCCGGATGATTTGGAAATGTTGCACGTGGGAGTTTCAATGAATTGCATGTTCAAATCGTCGATTTCGTTTGAGAAGTTTTTGTTATAGAGCCAGATTAGTATATGTGCTTGTGCCACGTTGAACGCACCAATTCTCATCCGATCAACGAAGTTAAGCAACGTTGGGTTTGGTTAGTACTTGGATGGGTGACTGCCTGGGAACACCAAATGCTGTTGGCATAAATCTTTTTTTTCTTTTCCAGTCAAAGTCTATATAATAGTAGGTATATAAAAACACTCGTGTATTCGAATGCAACGTTGTGTCATAATTTCAAAGCAATCGGTGAAGAACTTTCGGAGTTTTAAGATTTTGAACAAACGAACATTGACATTTTTATTTATATATACATATATATATATATA
This sequence comes from Cherax destructor, assembly GCA_009830355.1. NCBI lineage: Eukaryota > Metazoa > Arthropoda > Malacostraca > Decapoda > Parastacidae > Cherax > Cherax destructor. The sequence continues at coordinate 132,256 of WNWK01004041.1, forward strand.
TATATATATATATATATATATATATATATATATATATATATATATATATATATATATATATATATATATGCTAGGAATTTGCAAGAGCAGGCGAAATATTCACAAACACTGATCTCTGGCCGACGGAGACTCGAACCTACGAACCTTCTGACAAGGTACGAAGTGCTTTGCCGACCGTACCACACTGGACCAATATCTTGGCGTCCAGCTTGGATCAACGTCTAGCGAAAGCTGGACGCCAAGGTAATGGTCAGTGTGGTACGGTCGGCAAGCACTGCTACCTGTCAAGTTCGTAGGTTCGCTCTCCATCGGCCAGAATCAGTGTTTATATATATATATATATATATATATATATATATATATATATATATATATATATATATATATATATATATATTTATTTTTTGACCAGTTTTAGGTAAAACTGGTCAATTAGGAAGAACTCATTTAATATGAAGTCCTTTCTAAAATTTTATCTTATACGTTTAGAGATATATTTTTTCCCATTTATATTAATGTAAAAGTGAATAATTTTGTAACAAATATATATATTTAAAAATATATATATTTCATAAAGCATTTGAGCTTCTATGCCAGTCATTTTAATTATCCATGTCACTTATTAAAGTAGCTGTCTAGGTGCAATAAATATACTTTGCTTTAAAGAAAGACACACTCCGTCGTGAGCACTCCCATAGACAAGTGTTCTACAGGATTACCGAGGTCCTCTCCCTCACTCCCTGGCTGTGCTCGCACACTCTGCCATTGAGGATATAGTTTCACTGAGAGGAATCCTCTGGGAGGCCTCCGCCCATTGGTCCACAACACATAGAAACAGTTTACTATTTGGCAAAACGCTACAAAAAGGCAAATGTTGCCATTTTACTTGCTTTTTGCTGTTGTTCTCCATTTTGCTTCAGAATAGAGGGGAATTCCCTTTACGTATAGGTGACTTTATGGACAGGAAATCTCCCAAACAAAATTTTAAAACGAGCTTCAAAAAAAATTAGTCTGACATTTCCTCTAAAAAGGTAATTGATAGCGTCTGTGAAGAGATTGATGCTCATCCTTAAAAATAGTTTACATCCTCTCAAACTAATGCTGTGCAACTAATAATATAAATTTAATGGTTATAATTATAACCATAATTTTTAAAGGGGGTGGACTGGTAAGCCAGCGGAAGGCCTCGGTCAGATGACCAAAAGCTCCATCTGTGGGTCATCATATGACTGAGACCTGCGTCAGGAAACATTTGTCCTGTTTTTTTTTTGGGGGGGTAAACCTTACCTAACCTGACCTAACCTAACCTAACCTAACCTAACCTAACCTAACCTAAGTTAACCTAACCTAAGTTAACCTAACCTAGGTTAACCTAACCTAACTCTTCCTATTCCTTAATAACATAGTAAAAAAAATTTAAGTATTTTCTCACATGTACGTTGAAAGCAATCCCTATTCACATGGAGACTCCACTAATTAATAAAACTAATTAATTAAATAATTAAAACGACTCAAAACAATAAGAGTGACGGCGTTGCAATATAACTTTGATAAAATCCCTAAAAAAAAATTTATACCACATAAAAAAAAAGATTTATCGCTGCTATAATTAAAAGTCTGAACACATTCCAGGTAAAAAAAAAAAAAGACACTTCTGGAGCAAAAGGGAACAGTAAAACTGTACAGAAAAAGGGGACACCAGTCCTTAAACAATAGTGGGAAGAGGAAGAAGAGAAGAAGGAGAAGAGGGAGGAGTAAGTAGAGGAGGAGGAGGAGGAGGAGGAGTAAGTAGAGGAGGAGCAAGAGGAGGAGGAGGAAGAAGAGGATGAGGAAAGCGAGAAAGAGAGAGAGGAGAAAGAATAGTAAGAGAATGAAGAGAAAAAAAAAAAAAGTAGGAGAAAGACGAGTAAGAGGAGGAGGAGGAGGATAAACGGGGAGAAAGGGGACAAGGAATAACAGTTGCAGCAGATCCTTACCTCAAGGAGGTCATGCTTTCTGCATCTTGTCAAAGGAGATGCCAAATATAAATTCAGATTTGCGGTGCGCGATGTTTCAATACCTTCTCTTTCTCTTTTTTTTCCAGGGATTTCTATGCAAGTGGAGGTCTGCTGGAGTTGTTGTTGCGAGTGGAGGTCTGCTGGAGTTGTTGTTGCGAGTGGAGGTCTGGTGGAGTTGTTGTTGCGAGTGGAGGTCTGCTGGAGTTGTTGTTGCGAGTGGAGGTCTGGTGGAGTTGTTGTTGCGAGTGGAGGTCTGCTGGAGTTGTTGTTGCGAGTGGAGGTCTGGTGGAGTTGTTGTTGCGAGTGGAGGTCTGGTGGAGTTGTTGTTGCGAGTGGAGGTCTGGTGGAGTTGTTGTTGCAAGTGGAGGTCTGGTGGAGTTGTTGTTGCGAGTGGAGGTCTGCTGGAGTTGTTGTTGCAGTGGAGATCTGGTGGAGTTGTTGCGAGTGGAGGTCTAGTGGAGTTGTTGTTGCGAGTGGAGGTCTGGTGGAGTTGTTGTTGCAAGTGGAGGTCTGGTGGAGTTGTTGTTGCGAGTGGAGGTCTGTGGAGTTGTTGTTTGCAGTGGAGGTCTGGTGGAGTTGTTGTTGCGAGTGGAGGTCTGGTGGAGTTGTTGTTGCGAGTGGAGGTCTGCTGGAGTTGTTTTTGCAAGTGGAGGTCTGGTGGAGTTGTTGTTGCAAGTGGAGGTCTGGTGGAGTTGTTGTTGCGAGTGGAGGTCTGGTGGAGTTGTTGTTGCGAGTGGAGGTCTGGTGGAGTTGTTGTTGCGAGTGGAGGTCTGGTGGAGTTGTTGTTGCGAGTGGAGGTCTGGTGGAGTTGTTGTTGCGAGTGGAGGTCTGGTGGAGTTGTTGTTGCAGTGGAGGTCTGGTGGAGTTGTTGTTGCGAGTGGAGGTCTGGTGGAGTTGTTGTTGCGAGTGGAGGTCTGGTGGAGTTGTTGTTGCGAGTGGAGGTCTGGTGGAGTTGTTGCGAGTGGAGGTCTGCTGGAGATGTTGTTGCGAGTGGAGGTCTGCTGGAGTTGTTGTTGCGAGTGGAGGTCTGCTGGAGATGTTGTTGCGAGTGGAGGTCTGCTGGAGTTGTTGTAGAGAGTGGAGGTCTGCTGGAGTTGTTGTAGAGAGTGGAGGTCTGGTGGACTTGCTGTTGCGAGTGGAGGTCTGGTGGAGTTGTTGTTGCGAGTGGAGGTCTGCTGGAGATGTTGTTGTGAGTGGAGGTCTGCTGGAGTTGTTGTTGCGAGTGGAGGTCTGCTGGAGATGTTGTTGCGAGTGGAGGGCTGCTGGAGTTGTTGTAGAGAGTGGAGGTCTGCTGGAGTTGTTGTAGAGAGTGGAGGTCTGGTGGACTTGCTGTTGCGAGTGGAGGTCTGGCGGAGTTGTTGTTGCGAGTGGAGGTCTGGTGGAGTTGGTGCTGCAATGAAAGTTCTGGTGGAGTTGCTGCTATAAGTGGAGGTCTGGTGGAGTTGCTGCCACAAGTGGAGTTTTGGTGGAGTTGCTGTTGCAAGTGGAGTTCTGGTGGAGTTGCTGCCACAAGTGGAGTTCTGGTGGAGTTGCTGTTGCAGGTGGAGGTCTGGTGGAGTTACTGCTACAAGTGGAGTTCTGGTGGAGTTAGTATCGTACCACCTGGATCAGCACTCTCAGCCCACCTGCTGCCAGAGGCCTGCAGACACACACGGGTCTGACTGATCACACACCATAAAAATCAATCAAGAAGTAATGCTCTCTCAGGTGAGCAGGTAAAGTATTGATTACCTGATTTCTTTCGTTTCCTAATTAACTTTTTAAAAAAAACGAGTTATCAACCTGCAGTTTACCTGTGGTCTACCTATAGTCGATACAGGGGGAAGGGCGACCCCGAGGCCCGGTCTCATATCAGGCCGTCTTTTAGGTCATTCCCGTCACCATCTCTTTTTATGCTTGTGACTTGATAATGGTCCAGGACCGATCGAAACGTTGTCTAAAGTTACGTCTTCAAATAGCTGGTTGCGAGTTTATTTTATCGTAATATAATGCTTCTTATATTATTTACACGCGAGGTTATGAGCACAACTTACGTGACTCTTAAGAACATTATTAGCAAGTCTCTATTCATACATTTATTTAAAAAAAAACCGAGTTTAATGTTTCATTAGCAAAGTATACATGCAATATCAACAAACTTTATTATAAAGGAATATATGTTGGTATTAAGATGAGAAAGAGAGACAGAGACTCTCCCTTTCTCTCTCTCTCTCTCTTTCTCTGGAGCTTGAAGAAGAGGTTCAGGAACTTTGTCAAACTTAAAGCTCCTGGAAGCGAAACGTTGCCTCATAAAAAGTATTCTAAATCAACACCCTGTCTTTACGAAGAACCTCCCACTCATTATCATGCTGCATTTAAATTCACCTCAACATCATAAATAACGTAAACTTTTTCATCACTCTTCTTACTTCTACAGGTATATAGCGGAGAAGAAAGAGCGTTCAGAATTTTTCCTGAGTGCAGGAATAAAACAGAAAATGGGAACATGCATTCGTTATTTCTCACATTATCAAGGACCTGATAATGTGTCAGGTCTTTGATAATTTGAGAAATCACGAAGAGCGCTTGGAAATTCACTATTTTTTCAATGGTTGTTTTGCCTATTGTGATATCACTTGTGAGAGAGAGAGAGAGAGAAAGAGAGAGAGAGGGAGGGAGGGAGGGGTCTGCAATTCTGGTTGCGTGTGAGACACCTGTCCAGCCTCTCACGATGATGGCTGCGAGTGGACAGGTGGCAGCTGTTGACTCCTCACAGAAGCAATTCTCACAATGGTTAACTTCTGAAACAACTATTCAGCATTCTGAAATTGGTTTTCTGCTGAACGTGCAACACTGAGTTCAGTCCATCTAAACTACCTGTAACGACCCCTATAATGCCTACATAATTGCTCCGGCCCATCAATGTCAGGTCAATTAGTGTACCTTCAGTTCCTGCACTCTTGTTTCAACTCTTGTGTTAGTCTGAGTTTAGTCCAGTGTTCGCCACTCGGGTCAAACCTTTGGTGTCCCTTAGCTACGCCAGGGTTGGTCACTGCAAACAACCTCGTTGTTGTCGCTGTTGTTTGTTGGTTTGGCTGGTTGTTATTGTTGTTATCATTGTTGGTGTTTAGTTTCGTTTAATAATGTCCTCCTCTTCCTCTTATTCCACCTCCTCCTCCTCTTTCTATTCCTCTAACTCCTCCTCTTCCTCCACCTCCTCCTCATCACCATCATCCTTACCATCAACATTATATCCTCCTCCTTATTATCTTATCCCCATTATCAACGTGCTTATCACCATCCTAATCGTCATCATAAATATTACTATTATGATGATAATGAAGATGAAAATAATGAGGTTCACCATCATTATCAACTTAATAACTGGGTATTAAATTACATTTATGCTATGTTAGTCCAAGTGTTCCAGTCAGTTGGAAAAGATGCTCTGATGACGTCAGTGAAGATGAGAGACGGTGATGCTTAGAAGATAGCGAAGATAAATGTGAAAAATATGGGAAGATTACAAGTGTTTTCTGAGGGAATAGGGAAAATGGGGAAAGGAGGGAGGGAAGGAAGATGGGAGAGAGAGAAGAGGGGTAATGGGGAAAGGAGGGAGGGAAGGAAGATGGTAGAAAGAGAAGAGGGAAAAGGGGTAGGAAGAGAGGGAGAAAAGAGAAGTGGACATGGGGAGATATGGGAAGGAGAGAGAGAGAGAAATGATGGAAGGTCAGGTCTTGTATCTAAGCAAATCAGATCTCGTATCTAGGTCATTTCTTGTATCTAAGTCAGATCTCGTATCTCGGTCAGGTATCGTATTTAAATAAGTCAAGTAATGTATCAAAATCAGATATTGCATCATATATTGTGTCTAAATTAGATATTGCATCTAAAAGATTCAGATACTGAATCAAGGTCAGGAATAGTACGTAATGAGATCTAGTGTTGTAACTATGAGTATAGACAGAGAGACAGACACCTACACCAGCCAGAGAAGCCACAAGCAAACAAACAGACATGCATGGCAGAAAGTGGTTGTAACATTAGTTACAACCACTTCCTGTGGTAGGTGTGTCTGTCTCTCTGTCTATACTCATAGTTACAACACTAGATCTCCTTACGTACTATTCCTGACCTTGATTCAGTATCTGAATCTTTTAGATGCAATATCTAATTTAGATACAGTAAGGCAGTTTCCTACATAACAGTAAATCTACTACTTATTAAATAGTAAAATCAATAAACTTAAATAAAAAAACGTGAAATATATTTAAAACTCGTGGAAAAGCACCTTAAAAACCTCTTTTCATTTATCTTCACTAAGAGCCGTCTTCTTAAGTAAAACACCTCCCCCCTCTTCAGGACCGTTTAATGTCCATTACATTATTTACAACCAGAGACATTTTATCTCCTCCGACAACCTTTGCTTACTACCAGCGTAAATATCCTCTGGCAGATTAATTTTCCGTTACCCTTTTACTGTTTCTTTTTTTACGAGGCTTCCGATAAAGGCGACGCACAACACAGCGCAACACGCAGGGGTATGACAAGAGATACATCACATCCTCCCAGGCATGTTAGTATAACCCTTGGATCAATGTCCCAGTAAATAACCCTCCTACATCACTCTGCGGGCTGCGATCGACGTCTGGTGACGCCAGCAACATTCCAGTGACGTCAGGGAAATGATTCCACCTACTTAATAATGGGGAAAATATCATTGATAATGCTTACTCCTGCGGCTTAATGGCGCGAAATAGAATTTATGTAACGCTTTCTCTCGCGGGTATTGCGCTATAATTCTTTTATTCGGGGATTAAATTGCAGTGAGTGTGAGTTAGGAAAAGTGAGTGGGATGGAAGGAACTCTGTAGTGAACCTCTGGTCCCGGCCATGTTTACATCCAGTCAGTGTATATATATATATAATATATATATATATATATATATATATATATATATATATATATATATATATATATATATATGAGAAAGTTATTGGGAAATAAATATATGCTCTGGTGACAGTTATTTCTGGAGCTGGAGAATGACATATCTTATGTTGTTGTTTTCAAGGTGATTGCAAGATTGGGGAGGGAAAGGATTGGGGGGGCAGAAAAGAGTGGCAAATAGAAGGGTTATAGATGGGCAAGAGTAGAAAGGTAAGAAAAGTTTAGTGGCAAAGCCACATAGAAGATAAAAGGACACTGCGCATACTCAGTGTACACAAAGAGATGTTTATCTCTCAATATATTCCTACTCATAAACGTGTATCTCTATATCTCTATAACCCTGATAGATACGTATCTTTCAGTGCATAAACATCAAGAGACATGTCTCTCAGCTTACACAGACTGTATACAGACTGACAGGTGTGAGTCTCTCGGAGTATAATATACACAGAGTTTTTCTTTAATTTCTAACTTATTGATTAAAAGAGACTGTGGCCTGAAATGACTCTCAGTCGACGGGCTTGAAAAATAAAGAGTGTGGTGCAGTCTTGAACGTTTGACCAGAGACAGGACAGACTCTGGAGTGCAGATAAACAAAACAAACTCTAAAGGATAGAGTGCAAGTGTGCAATGTTGCTATTGAGTTGGTTGACTGCTGCCAGCACCTACACTGAGGTCAAGGTGATCTAGACTTTAACGTATTCTCATTATGTAAATTACTGTGACAATGAAGAATTCAAATATTGCAGATACTGCTTAATCCCCGCCGTCTATACTTTTATTAAAATTAATAATAATAATAATGATAATTAATAATGATTATATTTTTATTAATAATGATAATTTATAATAATAATAATAATAATAATAATAATAATAATAATAATAATAATGAGGTTATTACAATTATTATTATTAGTTATTAGTTTTATCAGCAGTATTATTATTATTATTTTAACAACAGCAAACACAACAGTAACTACAACAATAACAACGACAACAATAACAACTGCAACAACAAAATTTCATAAACCCAAGAAAAACTATTTTTTTTATAAATATTCTAAAGCAAACTTTCCTTCCTGTGCACACAAAATCTGCCTCTTGTGTACACAAAAATCTCCCTCCTGTGTACACAAAATCTCCCTCCTGTGTACACAGAATCTCCCTCCTGTGTACACAAAATCTCCCTCCTGTGTACACAAAATCTCCCTCCTATGTACGCAAAATCTCCCTCCTGTGTACACAAAAATCTCCCTCATGTGTACAGAGAATCTCCCTCCTGTGTACACAGAATCTCCCTCATGTGTACACAAAATCTCCCTCCTGTGTACACAAAATCTCCCTCCTGTGTACACAAAATCTCCCTCATGTGTACACAAAATCTCCCTCATGTGTACACAAAATCTCCCTCCTGTATACACAAAATCTCCATCCTGTGTACACAGAATCTCCCTCATGTGTACACAAAATCTCCCTCCTGTGTACACAAAATCTCCCTCCTGTGTACACAAAATCTCCCTCCTGTGTACACAAAATCTCCCTCCTGTGTACACAAAATCTCCCTCCTGTGTACACAGAATCTCCCTCATGTGTACACAAAATCTCCCTCCTGTGTACACAAAATCTCCCTCCTGTGTACACAAAATCTCCCTCATGTGTACACAAAGGGACATTATTCAATTCATTTATATTAATAACGTCATTAATATGCACCTCGTCTTCACCTGGTAGACTCCTAAGCAGACCTTCAATTATGACAGCTAGAAGGAGGGAGGGAGGGAAGGAGGGGGAGTGAGGGAGGTAGAAAGGGAGGGAGAGAGAGAGAGGGTGCACCTCAGACGCTGACCTCTGGCAGGACCAATCATACTGGCGGGATATTAATGTGCCGAGTTATAATTGGGTAATTAAATCTGGGCCTGATTCAGCAGCTGTGCTCAAACGTCACCTTGCAGGCGGCTATTAATTACTAGAGGGCTTAGAGGCGTGTTTGAACCACCCTGGTTATGGCCTCTCTGGCCAACTCATCTCTGAGTCGATTTTTGTCTGGCTTCCTCGTGTCTGTATTTCTGTCTCGCTTTCTCTGTCAGTGTATCACGCGCACGCGCGTGACAGACAGAGATACACACACACACACACACACACAGTGAAGAGGCGGGGCCAGGAGCTGTGAATCGACCCCTGCAACCACAACTAGGTGAGTACACACACACACAAACACACATACACACACATCACACATGCTGAAGAAAACTGGAGAAAACGAAGGGAAAGTTGGAATTTGTGGCAATACAGAAAAAAACAGCAGGGCCAGAGTAATTAGGAAATAACAAGTGAGAAAAGTCATTAGCAGAGATACACTCGGGAGACAGAGGAAATGATAAAATAGACAGCAAGGGAATATGATATGTATTTCATGAATACTATTTAGTAAAAATACGTTTTAAGTGACATCAACAGAGGCCATTTATCTTAAGTGTAGAGACACAGTTCCTGGTACCTCCATTGTCGTAGAGGAGGCATTGTCCCTGAGGCTGTGTTGGGGGAAAAATATGGGTCAGCGATAAGCCCTAACTTGAGATGAACTCCATTATTTAAGAGGTTTTTCTCACGTAAGAGGGATCACATGATCGTAAAAGTATTAAATTGATCTCCTGCTTACTATGGTGTCCCATAGATGTTTGTCCAGAATTCTGTAACACGTCTTGAACAGATTATTGCAGTATCCCTTTAATTTAGGGATGGGTACTAGAAATTTAGACTCAGCTTGTGTTTACACTATTGTGTTGCTTGGTTCCTGATACTGATGGCTTCCATAAAGATAAGATTCCAGTTCAGTAGTTCTGCCACGTAAACTAGTGGAGTGTCTATATACTGGTTGACCTCAAGTACTGTTAGGCTGTCAAGTATTCTCATATTGACATATTGAGTTATTTTATCAATCATCAGTGACCACTACCTTAACACTCTCCTTCTGTCAACTCACTACCTTTGGACGGTGGTAAACTGACTACCACAAACGCATAGTGCTCTGAAATATATGTCTGCCCAAGATGGTGTCCAGGATATCCTCCGGAATAAATCACAAATCAAAGGTCATTTTCCAACAGTGCCATCCTTCGCGATGATACTCTTGTCATTAACATCAAGGTCCCCCTTGATTAGGTGTCCTTATCTTTTGTCTTCTAATACTATATTATTAAACTTAAGATTTATTAACTGTCGTATACAGGTTTCCTCACCCCGGTTGGTGGGTAACTATCCCACGTCTTCATAAGGTAAGCTATGCAGCTCACCCATCGCTCGAAGAGTTGGGGATACACCTCTTCTGTCCCCCGTTGGTTGGAGAGACAAATTTCTCCTCAGAACTGGTGACAGCAGACAAGGCAGTCTGGAGGGAAAGCCAATGAGAGGAAGAATATGGGAGATGACTGATGGTCTATGAACTTGAGGAAACTGATGGTAAGTCAAGAAGGAGATGAGGGTAGAAGGAACATAAGATGATATCGATCACTGAGTGTATAGGAGGAGCGGAAGAATTATGGCAGATGGAAAAGTTTTATGGAATCGGAAAGTGCTCCTGGGGCAAACAACGCTCAATCAAATTAACTTTTTCGTCAAAACTAGTTCGAACCAGGATCATAAGACAGATAACATTCTTGAAGAGTACAAGATCTTACTGTGTATATCTGGCTCAAGACAGAATTGAAATAGAGAGGAAAAAGTTGAGGGAACACAAAAAAAGAGTCGTGAGATAAAGGAAAGAGAAAGAAGCGCACCCCCAATCCCCAATAATAACAACAGCCCCACACCCTCTCCTTCTCTCCTTAACTACAGATATTATTCAACCCCCTATAAAAATGCACTAACAAATCCCATCATCACCTCTCCCTCTCCTAACACATAAATAAACAGAAAACTTCGATGTCATGAACCAAAGCATATTAAAAGAATGCTCTGTGAATAGCACACAAATTTAGAGAGATTATCAAAAAAGAGTGATGAACTGAAAAAGCAGTTAGCAGGGGCAACCCCAGACATTATATACATCACAGAGACAAAAATTAGCAGAAATTATAAAAGATGCTGTATTCCCAGCAGATATCAACTAATGAGAAAAGAAAGTGGGAACATGGGAGGGGAAGAACTTGTATTGCTATTAAAAATCCAGTGTAGTTTTGAAAATATGAGAGATATAAACAAGAGTCAGTTAAACTCCTACATAGTGGGGCACAGACAAGACAAGGGATCCAACGTAGCAGTAACAATGATCTTCAACCCACTATCAAATACTAGGTGACCAAGACTAGAATATGAAGACCATACGAAAGCAGTGGTTGACACCATAGTGGAAGCAACAATAAAATCCCTTATGCTAAAAACAAAACTACTAATCATGAGAAATTTCATGCCAATGACAAAACAAGAGAATGAGAAATGGACTAGCCAGCAAGACAAGACATGGTATTTACCATAAGTTCATCTTGCATATAAAAAATATAGAACATTAGAAGACTCCGACTGCTAGCAACCATAGAGTTCTGAATTTCAAATACATTGTATTTGATCATCTGTATGGGTGACCCACTAGTAGAAGTCTATCAGGCACATAAATTGGGACAGAGAATAAGCTTTCCAGTTAGAAGAACCTGTCTAGTATGGGCCAGTAGGATTTCTGAAGTGTTTCTCCATTATTATGTTCTTATGGACATCTATTTTCCTGCACACACACACACACATACACACACACACACACACACAGCACACACACACACACTCACACACACACACACACATACACACACACACACACACAAGCACACACACACACACACACACACACACACAAGCACACACACACACTCACACACACACACACACACATACACACACACACACACACACACACACACACACAAGCACACACACACACACACACACACACACACACACACACACACACACACACACACACACACAAGCACACACACACACACACACACAAGCACACACACACACACACACACACACACACACACACACACACAGGCTCCATAACGAAGCTCATCTCCGCTGGGAAATTATCAGCCCACTGGACTATCAAAGGAAAACAAGAAAATTCGCGATTCGCAATTTTCTCCCAATTTTCCCGGCTCAAGTGTCAAAAAATCTGAATAACATTGTTAGGTGTGGCGCAAAGGGAAGGACGAGACGAAGAGGAGACGAGGAGGAGGAGGGAGGTGGAGGAAGAGGAGGTGGAGGAGGAAGTGGAGGAGGAGGTGGAGGAGGAGGTGGAAGATACCCAGATACTGCACAAGTGTTATGTTCTTCATCTTGTCGGCGCTGAATACCTCTGATACACAACTTATTCTTTATCAAGAGAGAGAGAGAGAGAGAGAGAGAGAGAGAGAGAGAGAGAGAGAAGAGAGAGAGAGAGAGAGAGAAAACAGGCGAGCTAGGACAAGAGGTTTGTCTGAGAGGAAGGTAAGAAGAGGAGGTGACATGGAAGTTGTAGCAGAGGTGTGAGCAGGAGTTGAAGATACCTCAGTAGTACTCACAAGTGTCTAATGTCTTCATCTAATTCGCTAGAATACCTGTGCAACACAACTTATCCTCTTTCGGGAAGGGAGAGAGTCTAAACATAGATCGCTAAGCCACTGGAGTTAAGTAAGAAGATAGGAGAAAGGAGTAGAACACCTGGACAAGCAGTTTTCTGACGGACGAACTGAAACCTGAAAATAATGTGAGAGAAGAATAACTATGGATTGAAAAGGTTGAAGAGGATTACTACGTAGATGAGTTTAGCTTCTGACGCGTGTTCACCGTAGCTAGTGTTGCAATCTAGTAGATTTGTAGTCATAGACAAGTGTTCAATCTGAGGAAATGGAACTATTACATATCATTTACCATTTTTTCAAAGATTCTTTAATCAGTTTCCTTCACCTACTCGTCGTAGTTCAAGCTTCAAAGTTAGGAGACTAGGCCAGCTCCGAACCCCTGGATCTGCTCGAGCCTCTGAACCTTAAACTTACTTAATATTACATCTCATATCCTCAGAATATTTTGTATTAAGTTTCAGCAAGTAAGATCAGCAGTTCGACGCCTGCGATCTGCTGTTGAATCTAAGATTGTGAGAAATCAAAATCTAGAGACGAAATCTCTGGTAATGAATATTACACATGTAGTCAATATTACACATTTTTCTCTCACGATTTTTGCAGTTCCTTACCTACTCTTCTCTCTCTCTCTCTCTCTCTCTCTCTCTCTCTCTCTCTCTCTCTCTCTCTCTCTCTCTCTCCACTTTGAATGACCATCATTTGCTTTCTATCACTATCCCTGACTGACCACTCTTACAGCTTGTTTACATCTCATTGTAACCTAGCTCTTGTTTTCACAGTAGTTTTACGTCATCAGCAAACAAGGATAAGTGACATTCGATCCCGTAAATAAGAACATCAAGGGCCCCTTACGTGTTAGCCTTTCCCATCCATAATTATACACGAAGAAATAAAATACACACTTTATTGTATATATATTAACTTTTATCTCAGTGTATATATCCTTATAATATCTCTAATCTATTAGATTTAAAACCTGTCAATTATATTTGGGCCAGTAAAGCTGCAATTCATCTCTATACTAACACTGAACATACATTAACTCCTAAAGAATGGACTAGAGTAAACTCTAAATGTATATTCACCCAGAGAAATGAACTGTACGTGCCCATTGTGTGTTCCTGCGTCCGTATTTACACCCAGCTCCACTCCAGTACCGTTGTTTTTCACCAAGCGCATTGAGACGAAATAATTTGACTCATGAGCAAGATAAACGAAGCATGCCTCAGTGCCAGGTTCCTTGGTGCTCCATGAAACCATCAATAAATTCCTTAACTGTTTATTCACAACGAGAGCAATGATTTAGCACAAGTATCGCCCGGTAATTTCCACCACACTTACAGGAGAGTCAACGTCAGCTACTCGATCTCCGGCAGCTGAGCGACGGTAATGAAGCTTCGAACCCGGGTCAGCGGACAGAGCGAGGCGTCGCTCGCGACTTACGACCCTATGCATCAATAGGCAACAGTAATACGCGAACTCCACATGACGGGTCGAGTCAGGACCAGGTGACACGACTTACTGTTATGATGGTAATTAATGGCGTTCCTCCCTGCATCTCTGAGCTCTCCTCCCTCTCTCTCCTTTCACTCCCTCCACCCCGCCCTCCACCGGGATGACTCGTCGCTGCTGCTCCAAAGGACAAGATATTCTGACTTAGCTGTGTAGATATTTTAATAGAATCACTTAATGCAATATTATGAATTCTATTGAGCTACCACAATAGGTGTTGAGTGACACTATAATAGATGCTGAGACACTATAATAGATGCTGAGACACTATAATAGATGCTGAGACACTATAATAGATGATGAGACACTATAATAGATGATGAGACACTATAATAGATGAAGATTGAGACATTTATGCAACATATGGAAATCTTTATTGAGGAAACGTTTCGCCACACAGTGGCTTCATCAGTCCAATACAAAGTAGAAACGGATAAGGAGAGGAGGAGTTTGGGGTAATCAGTCCCTCAGCCTGGAATCGATGTGTTCAGTCCATCACTCTTGTAGGAAGTACAGCATATGGCCGGAGAAGTGCCTTATATACTGTAGACAGGTGAGTGGAAGCAGGAGGAGGCGGGGTCACAGTGGAACCACCCACTAGTGTAAGTAGGTCGTCCTAAGGTTGGACAAATATTGAAGAATTCCTTGTATCATGATGTTGCAGTGTCTGACATTATAGATGATGAAACACTACAATAGATGATGGGACACTATAATAGATGATGAGCGGGAAACATTATCTTTTCGCCCAAATGACTGGCGAGCAAAAATACGTTATTGTAAGAGTATCTCACCATGATAGACGCTCATTTCAGTCACCATGATAGATCAGTCGAATCACCATAATGGGTCAGGTCACTATGAAAGCTGGACAGCAGCGCCTGCCAGGTGGTGCAGCAGACTGTACAATACCAGATGCAGCAGCACGGACCATCTGGTGCAGCAGCAAAGACCAGCTGGTGCAGCAACACCGACCAGGTGGTGCAGCAACACCGACCAGGTGGTGCAACAACACGGGATAGCTGGTGCAACACCACCGACCAGTTGGTACAGCAGCACCGACCAGCTGGTGCAGCAGCACTGACCAGCTGGTGCATCAGCATAGTCCAGCTGGTGCAGCACCACCGACCAGTTGGTGCAGCAGCACCACCGACCAGTTGGTGCAGCAGCACCGACCAGGTGATGCAGCAACATGGACAGCTGGTGCAGCAGCTGGCGAGGCTCGCAAGTGTAAACACCATTCACTGAGCAGCGTATGGCTGCGAGAGCAAACTCAGGCAAAGTGTATGTAAATGAGGCAATGGATTGACTGTTCCGGAGCTGCGATTTCTCAGCAGAAAGCGAAAACAAGGTGTTGTTCTCTCCCCTGGACTGAGTGAAGATAATAACAAGCTTAAACACACACACACACACACACACACACACACACACAAGAGATTAGTGCAGAAGCTGGAGGACCAGGCAGGGGTAACAGGGAAGGCACTACATTGGATCAGGGAATACCTGTCAGGAAGACAGCAGCGAGTCATGGTACGTGGCGAGGTGTCGGAGTGGGCGCCGGTGACGAGCGGGGTTCCACAGGGGTCAGTCCTGGGACCAGTGCTGTTTCTGGTATTTGTGAACGACATGACGGAAGGAATAGACTCCGAAGTGTCCCTGTTTGCAGATGATGTGAAGTTGATGAGAAGAATTCAATCGGACGAGGACCAGGCAGAACTACAAAGGGATCTGGACAGGCTGCAAGCCTGGTCCAGCAACTGGCTCCTGGAGTTCAACCCCACCAAGTGCAAAGTCATGAAGATTGGGAAGGGCAAAGAAGACCGCAGATGGAGTACAGCCTAGTGGGCCAGAGACTGCAAACCTCAATCAAGGAAAAAGATCTTGGGGTGAATATAACACCAGGAACATCTCCTGAGGCGCACATCAACCAAATAACTGCTGCAGCATATGGGCGCCTAGCAAACCTAAGAACAGCATTCCGACATTCTAATAAAGAATCGTTCAGGACCCTGTACACTGTGTACGTTAGGCCCATATTGGAGTATGCAGCACCAGTTTGGAACCCACACCTAGCCAAGCATGTGAAGAAGCTCGAGAAAGTGCAAAGGTTTGCAACAAGACTAGTCCCGGAGCTAAGTGGTATGTCCTACGAGGGAGGTTAAGGGAAATCGACCTGACGACACTGGAGGACAGGAGAGACAGGGAGACATGATAACAACATATAAGATACTGAGAGGAATTGACAAAGTGGACAGAGACAGAATGTTCCAGAGATGGGACACAACAACAAGGGACACAGATGGAAGTTGAAGACTCAGATGAATCACAGAGATGTTAGGAAGTATTTCTTCAGTCACAGAGGTTTTCGGGAAGTGGAATAGTTTAGGAAGCGATGTAGTGGAGGCAGGCTCTATACATAGCTTTAAGCAGAGGTATGATAAAGCTCATGGCGCAGGAGAGTGACCCAGTAGCGGCCAGTGAAGAGGCGGGGCCAGGAGCTTTGACTCGACCCCTGCAACCACAACTAGGTGAGTACAACTAGGTGAGTACACACACACACACACACACACACACACACATTCGTTCAGGTAAACGAATGGATAGAGTCTCTCAATGACCAATTGTCTAAACCCTTTTAAACATTTCGCAACAATGCAACCCCCTGATGATGCTTGACTGCAATACGAAAGACCTAAAGCATGATTCAATTTCCCCCCGTGGTTATTTTGAATTTTTTATCCCGTTTGCAAAATATATATATATATATATATATATATATATATTTTTTTTTTTTTTATATATATATATATATATAAGTGTAGTATTATTATAGCTGGCTGCTTGAGGCCTTAGAAAGGTCATTTAAGGTTAGCCGAGCTCATAATTAAACTAATTCTTTTCAATTAGAAAAGTTTAAGTAACTCTGTAACGTGGGAGAAAGTTTTTCACTTATGGGGAACCAGTTTGCAAGTGAGCTCGTAGTAGGAATGAGAAGGAGAACACAAAAAGGGCGAAGGAAGGAAGGGAAAGGGGGAAAAGGGGGAAAATGGAGGGGTTAAAGAGGATAATAAAAGTAAAGAAATTGAGAAAGTTAAGGAAGGCAGGGTGGAAGGAAAGCGGTAGAAGGTAGAAAGCAACGAAAGTAAAGTGGGGAAGGAAAGGCGGAAAATAAGATAGAAGAAAGGAAGGAGATAAGGAAATTGGGGAAAAGGGAAAATTGGAAGGA
>WNWK01004042.1:0-46023 GCA_009830355.1 Cherax destructor
CCAGTTTCATATAGAGGTGTTCCTTTCACGGACTATTTTGCGGTCATTGCTACCCACCTTCGCACCCGTTGGCAACAACGCTGGTCTGACCTGCTGAATAACAAACTTCATTCTATTAAACCGGTTATAGGTTTCTGGCCTTCTTCTTGTCACCAATGTCGAGGTTGGGAGACTACACTCTCCCGTCTTCGCATCGGCCACACTCGTCTTACTCACAGGTATCTCATGGAGAGGCTCCCTGCCCCTCTCTGTGAGCATTGTCAGGTTCCAGTGTCTGTTCGACATATCCTGTTGGACTGCCCACTCTATCAACGAGCACGCAGAATTTACCTCCAACGACGTCTTCGCTCTGCGGCCCTTTCTTTACCTTCCCTTCTTGCAGATGGACCCTCCTTTAATCCTGACTCTCTCATTGACTTTTTGACAGAAACTGACTTATTACACAAACTCTGAAGATTATACCTCTAGCACCTCCCTCAGTCCCTTCTACCTCGATCTCTTGCTACCCTCCACCCCTGCACTATCCACCGTCATCTTGCACTCCATACCCTACTAATCGTCCATCTCCCTCTTACAACCCACTCTCCCTGCATCCTACAATAACCTGCAGCGCTGTATAACCCCTGTGGTTTAGCGCTTCTATTTGATTATAATAATAATAATGACAGCAACTGACTTACTACACAAACTCTGAAGATTATACCTCTAGCACCTCCCTCAGTCCCTTCTACCTCGATCTCTTGCTACCCTCCACCCCTGCACTATCCACCGTCATCTTGCACTCCATACCCTAATAATCGTCCATCTCCCTCTTACAACCCACTCTCCCTGCATCCTACAATAACCAGCGCTGTATAACCCGTGGTTTAGCGCTTCTCTTTGATTATAATAATAATAAATGCGTTAGCCACTAAGCCAGCTGGCTACAATAAGATTCATCCAACTAGGTATATTTATACACCATAGGTGTATAAATATGGTTTGTTTCCAATCGTGTTATTACGATTTTGCGAGTCATCATGGGTAACACTGCCTAACTAGCATAAGTAAATAATGAAACCAGGACCTTAATATATGATAGTGTAAACGTGTTATCAGGCTTTTATAGGCATTTGAAAGTGGAAAAAAAGGCTATGTTTCACTTTACAGCATTTTTCGCTGTTGTATAGTATAAGCAGGGCCCTCCTGTAGTGAATTTCTTAGGGTGTGGAACTGGCAGGATGATGCATCTATTTACTCCAAATTTATTAGAATTTCATGGTACTAACAGGAATTCAGCCCAAAGCACACTAGTATGTATGTAGATTTAACCTAGGATAACACAATAGTCAATGTCTATATTTCCATGTTTCCATGAGTATTACACCTTGAAACAGGCAGGCCCCATTTTACAGCACTTCACTTTATGGCATTTTGCTAATGCAGTGGTTTTCAATTACAGTGGACCCCCGCAAATTCGCGGCTTCAGTAATTTGCAGATTTTTCCTTAGAACCTAGCCAATACGTAATTGTTAGCAGAAATCCCCGCAAATTCATGGAATTTTTTTTTTTATGGCAATATATAATTTTTATGTGTTTTAACGGTAAATATTAAGAAAAATATAATTTAATAATTTTGTAACGGATATATCGGATCATTATTTAGTTGTAGCTACAGTTAGAGTAAAAGGTAGATGGGACAAAAAGAAAAAGGCAACAGCAAGTAAGAGAGAGGTAAAAGTGTATAAACTAAGGGAGGAGGAAGTTAAGGTGAGATATAAGCAACTATTGGCAGAAAGGTGGGCTAGTGCAAGTATGAGTAGTGGGGGGGTTGAAGAGAGTTGGGATAGTTTTAAAAATGCAGTATTAGAATGTGGGGCAGAAGTTTGTGGCTATAGGAGGGTGGGTGCAGGAGGAAAGAGGAGTGAGTGATGGAATGAAGAAGTAAAGGGTGTGATGAAAGAGAAAAAGGTAGCTTATGAGAGGTTTTTACAAAACAAGTGTTAATAGAAGAGCAGAGTATATGGAGAGTAAAAGAAAGGTGAAGAGAGTGGTGAGAGAGTGCAAAAGAAGAGTAGATGAAAGAATGGGAGAGGCTCTTGTCAAGAAATTTTGCTGAAAACAAAACAAAATTTTGGAGTGAGATAAACAAGGTAAGAAAGCCTAGGGAACGAATGGATTTGTCAGTTAAAAACAGAGTTGGGGAGTTAGTAGATGGGGAGCTGGAGGTATTGGGTAGATGACGGGAATACTTTGAGGAACTTTTAAATGTCGATGAAAAAAGGGAGGCGGTAATTTCATGTACTGGCCAGGGAGGTACAACATCGTTTAGGAGTGAAGAAGAGCAGGATGTGAGTGTGGGGAAGGTGCGCGAGGCATAACGTAGAATGAAAGGGGGTAAAGCAGCTGGAACTGACGGGATCATGACAGAAATGTTAAAAGCAGGGGGAGATATAGTGTTGGAGTGGTTGGTATTTTTGTTTAATAAATGTATGAAAGAGGGGAAGGTACCTAGGGATTGGCAGAGAGCATGTATAGTTCCTTTATATAAAGGGAAGGGGGATAAAAGAGATTATAAGAATTATAGGGGAATAAGTTTACATACTGAGTATACCAGGTAAAGTGTATGGCAGGGTTATTATTGAAAGAATTACAGGTAAGACAGAGAGTAGGATTGCAGATGAGCAAGGAGGCTTTAGAGTGGGTAGGGGATGTGTAGATCAAGTGTTTACAGTAAAGCATATATGTGAACAGTATTTAGATAAAGGTAGAGAAGTTTTCATTGCATTTATGGATTTAGAAAAGGCATATGATAGAGTGGATAGGGGAGCAATGTGGCAAATGTTGCAAGTGTATGGAATAGGTAGTAAGTTACTGAAGGCTGTAAAGAGTTTTTATGAGGATAGTGAGGCTCAGGTTAGGGTGTGTAGGAGAGAGGGAGATTACTTCCCGGTAAAAATAGGTCTTAGACAGGGATGTGTAATGTCACCATAGTTGTTTAATATATTTATAGATGAGGTTGTAAAAGAAGTAAATGCTAGGGTGTTGGGGGAGAGGGGTGGGATTAAATTATGGGGAATTAAATTCAAAATGGGAGTTGACACAGTTACTTTTTACTGATGATACTGTGCTTATGGGAGATTCTAAAGAAAAGTTGCAAAGGTTAGTGGATGAGTTTGGGATGGTGTGTAAAGGTAGAAAGTTGAAAGTGAACATAGATAAGAGTAAGGTGATGAGGGTATCATACGATTTAAATAAAGAAAAATTGGATATCACATTGGAGAGAGGGATTATGGAAGAAGTAAATGTTTTCAGATATTTGGGAGTTGACTTGTCAGCAATGGGTTTATGAAGGATGAGGCTAACCATAGAATTGATGAAGAAAAAAAAGGTTAGTGGTGCATTAAGGTATATGTGGAGACAACGTTATCCATGGAGACAAAGAAGGAAATATACGAGAGTATAGTGTTACCAACAGTCTCATATGGGTGTGAAGCATGGGTTTTAAATGCTGCAGCAAGGAGGAGGCAGTGGAGATGTCTTGTCTAAGGGCAATGTGTGGTGTAAATGTTATGCAGAGAATTCATAATGTGGAAATTAGGAGGTGGTGTGGAGTTACTAAAAGTATTAGTCAGAGGGCTGAAGAGGGGTTATTGAGGTGGTTTGGTCATTTAGAGAGAATGGAACAAAGTAGAATGACTTGGAGAATGTATAAATCTGTAGGGAAAGGAAGGGGGGGTAGGGGTCGTCCTCAAAAAGGTTGGAGGGAGGGGGTAAAGGAGGTTTTGTGGGCAAGGGGCTTGGACTTCCAGCAAGTGTGCACGAGTGTGTTAGATAGTGAATGGAGACGAATGGTTTTGGTACCTGACAAGCTGTTGGAGTATGAACAAGGTAATTTTTGTGAAGGGATTTAGGGAAACCGGTTAGTTGGACTTGAATCCTCAAAATGGGAAATACAATGTCTGCACTCTGAAGGAGAGGTTTAGGATATTGGCAGTTTGGAGGGACATCTAAATTGTCGTATCTGAGTGCCTCTGCAAAGACAGTGATTATGTATGAATGATGAAAGTGTTGAATGATGAAAGTTTTTTCTTTCTTTTTGGGTCCCCCTGCCTCGGTGGGAAACAGCCAATGTATTAAAAAAAAAAAAAAATTCATACCTAAATATATAGCATAATTAAACTAAGATAACCCAACATAGTTAAAAAATTACTTATTTCTGTGTTTTGAGGAGTATTAGGCCTTGAAACAATTGTAATATCACAGGTATTCCTTGTACATAGTGTTAGAAGACCAAGCTCCCATAAGAGTATTCCTTTCTCAGGCTATTTTCAAGTAATCTCTTGATACCGTTACTGTTGACAACAATGATGGTCTGAGTTGATTCATAACACATTATATTCTATCAAACCTTGTTTAGGTTTCTGGTCTTATTGCTGTCATGCTTGGGAGGCTACACTCTTGCCTTCGTATCAGATAAACAAGTCTCACTCAAGGGTATCTCATGGAGAAGCACCCAGCACCACTTTGAGAATTGTAAAGACCCGTTTTCAGTTTGCCATATACACGTACACTGGAACCTCAGTATTCATACGTCCCTATATTCATACAACTCGATGTTCGCCCAACTTTTTCAAGAAAAATTTGACTCGGTATTCGGACGTTGCTTTGATATTCGACTTGAAGAAAATGGTCCATCTGGACGAAGACTAATGAAAAAGCATCATGTCCTCAGTCTCTCATCAGCCTTCATTCATTAAGCATCGTTCATACAAGCTTCATGAAACTTTTTTGGCATTTGTTATTGTGTGGTGTTTTTTTCAATATTTTCATTGAAAATAAGTAATCATGGCACCCAAAAAATAATAGTGATCCAAACAAGCCTAAAAGGAAAGCAGTGAAAACATAGTGAAAAAAATTAATTTGAAAAACGGGAAAGTGGAACACATGTGTCAGACCTGGCCACTCAATATGGTATGGCGAAATCCACTATATTGTCCATATTGAAAAACAGAGGCAATAAAAAAGGGCTGATGTGGCAAAATAAGTGAAAATTCTTGCTGAGAAAAGATCACAGATAATTGAAGAAATGGAAAAACTTTTGTTAGTATGGATTAACGAAAAACAATTAGCCGGTGACAATGCTTCTGTAACAATAATGTGTGAAAAAGCAAAGCAGTTATATAGTGATCTTAGGTGAGACACCTAAGAAAATGATGAATTTAAGGCAAGTAGGGGCTGGTTTGATAGGTTTAAAAAGAGGAGTGGGATTCATAGTGTACGAAGGCATGGGGAGGCTGCCAGTGATAACAGAGATAAGGCTGAAAAGTTTGTTAAGGGATTTAAAACCTATGTAGACATTGAGGGATTTATTCCTCAAGTTTTTAATTGCAATGAAGCTGGCCCCTCTTAGAAAAGAATGCCTAAAAGAACCTACATCACACAAGAAAAAATTATTACCAGGACACAAGCCCATGAAAGGCAGGCTAACACTCTTGTGTGGTAATTCTAGTGGGACTGAAAAATTAAACCGTTCCTAGTCTACCACTCTGAAAATCCAAGGGTGTTTAAGAAAATGTGATAAAAAGTATACTCAATGTAATGTGGAGGGCTAATAGTAAAGCTTGGGTATCCAGGCAGTTCTTCACTGAGTGGATACATGAAAGTGTTTGCCCCAAAGTGTGAAGTACTACCTTGCAGAAAGAATCTTCTGGTAATGGACAATCTCCTGCTCGCCCTCCAGGCTTGGAGGAAAATTTGGTGGATGAATACAGCTTCATTAGTGTAGATCTTGCCCCCCAATGCCACTTATCCAACCCATGGACCAGCAGGTAATTTCCAATTTTAAAAATCTTTACACAAAAGCACTGTTTAACCCTTTGACTGTCGCAACCCCTAATCCTGAGTGCTCTCCTGTTGTCGCAAAATTTAAAAAAAAAAAATATTTTTTCTTATGAAATGATAGAGAATCTTTTCCCGATGGTAATGACACCAAAAGTATGAAATTTGATGAAAAACTTACGGAATTACGCTCTCACGAAGTTAGTGATCTCGGCGATATATACGCATCAGCAATTTCGCCGACTTTGAGCCCTATTTTCGGCCAATTCCATTGTTCCAGTTGACCAAACTCATAGCTATTTCTTTAGAACTCCATTTGTTCGATCGATTGAGTACAAGAAACCACCAATTTACCGATTTCAACTACCCAATAAAGTGGTCAGAAATTGGCAATTTTACCAATTTCATGCAAAATAAAAAAGTTGAAAATTTCAAAATAGGGTTCAGAATAAACAATGCAGACATTCCTGGCACTAAAATAAGATGTTATCTATTCATTAGTCACATCTTTAGGCCCCTCTTATATTACTCTTGCTTTCTATTTTGATTTTTTATTCACACAAAAAATATAAGATTTACCATTATGCAGACTATTGCATTATTGTAAAAATGATATAAATAATATCAGTGTACTTGTGAAAGAATATTAGACTCGCCAATTGATGTGTATTGGACGCGTGGCATGATTTGTTTACTCTTGAACATTTGCAAAAATCGAACATTTCCTCAAGGTCGTTTTCATCATGAAACTAATCAAAATCATCTATATTTCTGTAGTATGTTTTCCATTCTATCAAATGAGACCATAAAAGAGAGAATACAACCATAAATACTATATGAAAATACACCTCAAAGACGGAGTTTTTTCTCTCATTATGCACTGCGTGCTGCAGGATTTTTTTTTTTTTTTTTTTTTATACTGCGCACACTGACCACACAGACCCATTTTCTCATATGTGGGCCTACCAGCTTTCTCCCGCTTGATTTGAAGCCGCTAGAATTTGTGAGTATATATACGTCCAAAACAGTGGCTCGTAAGACGTATATATACGACCGAAACAGTCGAAGGGTTAAAAGGTGCTTTGAAATGACCTCTGAAACAGAGCTTACCATTAGGGAATCTTGGAAAACCCATTTTAATATCCTGTGTTTAAGGATAATAGACAAAGCCTGAGGAGGAAAAGTTTCTTTCAGGACAGTGAACTCTGCCTGGAAGAAATTGTGGCCAGACTGTTTGTCAGAGATTTTGAAGGCTTTGAGGCAAGAGCCTATAGTGAAGGATATTGTTTCTCTGGGCCAGTCCATGGGTTTAGAAATGGACAATGAGGATGTAAAGGAGGATCATGAGAATGAGCTCACCACAGAAGAACTTCAAGACCTGCACAAGGAGCAGCAAGAAGTGGTTGAAGAAATTTCTTTAGAGGAGGAGGAAAGAAGCAGTAAAGGCAACATTTCCACTGCAGAAATTAAGGAACTGTTACCGTTGGACTCAAACACAGATCCTGGTGGAAAAATGGCATCCTAACATTACTGTTGTGAATAGGAGCATCAACCTGTTCAATAACAATGTTGTTGACCACTTTAGAAAAATTTTGAAGTTGTCAAAAGAAGACAACCATTGGACAACTTTAGCAAAAGAAAAAATCAAATGTTAGTGATTTTCCATCAAATGCTACTACGCACAGACAGAAAAAGATAAAAAAAAACACCTGATTTTTTTAAGGAAGGTGACACACTTTCCAAACAATAACATCTCTCCACCTTCCAACAGCACTCCTCAGTAAATGAAGTGCAAAATTATTTATTTCATGAATTGTTCATATGAAAACCCTGCCTAAGAGGTCGAGATAGACAGCTGGGAGACTTCTCAGCTGTCGATCTGAGCTCCTTGCAAAGACAGTGATTATATGAGTGTGTAAGTAATGATATGAAAGTTTTCTGGATTTCTTTGGTACCTGCTTAGCGTCTGTTGTTGAATGTATGATTTTCTGCATGCAAATATTATACAGGTTTAAATGAGCAATATTTTCATTTAAAATGTTTTATAATTGGTTCTTTATTGATTTAGTTGGACTTGAGTCCTGGAAATGGGAAGTACAATGCCTGCACTTTAAAGGAGGGGTCTGGGATAGTGACAGCTGGGATGGACTATTCTCAGCTGTCGTATCTGAGCTCCTCTGCAAAGACAGTGATTATGTATGAGTGTGGTGAAAGTGTTGAATGATGATGAAAGTATTTTCTTTTTGGGGATTTTCTTTCTTTTTGGGTCACCCTGCCTCGGTGGGAGACGGCCGACTTGTTTAAAAAAAAAAAAAAAAAAAAAAAAAATTGGTGGGGTCTGGAATGGACTAATCCAATTTACATTTTCTTGTGGGAAAATTGGTTAAACGTTCATACAACTCGCTATTCAAACAGTCTTGGAATGGATTAAGTTCAAATATTGAGGTGGGTGCCACTACTAATATTGTCCAGTCTACCAGTGAGCACACAAAATTTATGTCTGGCATCGTCACCGCTCTAATGCCCTTCCTTTATCGGGCCCCCCTCTGACTGTCAGCGACAGCTTTTTCACACGGACTTTGATTGTATTTTACCTTTAGCACCTCTCACCATCCTTACTGACTGCCTCCAGCATCATCACCCTTGCTGGTCTCTGATGTAGCATATTACATTTTAACACTTACCCTGCAGCACTTTATGGCCCTTATGGGTTTAGCACTTAGTTTTGATTGTAATAATGAAATAGCACACATTTTAGTTACTAATAAATTACATATTACTACAGTGATCTAAGGAAACAAAATTCAGCATAACCAAGGTGACTGTTTATTCATATCAAAATGAAGGCGCACAAGGTGATATGAACGTGATTTCACTGGTAAAGGGTGGGCAAGGGACAACATTTAGTTCTTGGCTGTTTATATTGCAACTAAATTGTTTTGCTTAGAAATAATTTTAATATTACCATGTAAAAAAAAAAAACTAAGGATAATGTTGTAAACTTTGTAACCATTGTTGGTAGGAACACTGCCTAATTCTCTTGCAAATAATGTGTTGTGGTCTCTAGTTTGTACTGTCAATCTCAAGTACAGGGCAATTCTTTTATTCCCTGTGTGCTAAAGACTAGTATATAAATCATAAATATAGTTACTGTAGCATTTAAAAAAAATCTAGACTATTTCACCAGTGAAAGGTTTTGGTATCTTATAGTATACATACTAAATCCAACTATTCTTTATCACAATTCTTTATGTAATTTAGTGAAATATTAAAAAGTACTAGTACTGTATATAGACATGGCTTTTGGTAGAATTGGAAGATAGTTATGAACATTAGCAAGAACTATATTAATTTGTGTGTAATACTAACCCACCTATTTAGTCAAAATTAATCTGAGAAACCTACAAAGGCAGGGTTACAATGAGCCATTCAAAGGGGCTTAACTTTATATTCGGTGTTTACCAATTCCAAAATGATTAGTATTAACTTTAATATAATGAAGCTTGCCCATTTTTGTTTCTCAAAAGGAAATTTCTCTGAGAATTACCTTATCATGGGTTACAGAGGCAAATGTTTCACAAATCACTTATTGAAGTAAATATAGTAGTTCCATAAGCCAAAATTAAGTCACAAAAAAAAATATGGAAGACATGCCCACACTAATAAAACAAATAAGAGCAAAATAATGATTCAGAATCTGAATACAAAATTGTTCAAGGTTGTGAACTATAAAGTCAGCAGTTTTGATGTTTTAAGGATATGCATATAAAAATGTTACTAATTGAAGCTATTGAAACATTAGCCTGGTATCACTTTTGTGATAAACTTTACTAACAATGCTTTACTTATAATAATCAACATTAGTATTTAAAAGGTATCAAACTAATGTACTAAACCCTCAAATAATTGTATAAATTTTTCTACAATAGTGCATTATTCACAATGGATATTCATTTTTTTTTTTTTTGAAATCTTGAAGCCTTTATTAAAAACGGATTACTGTACTTCTGCTTCCCTAATCAAAGCATTCACATCAGCAGCTTAACTGAAGAGTATGTGGGTTATTCCTAAATAATTCTCCATATCAGCATAATTTTCCTTTCAAAACAACCTGGAAGTATATAGCAAGAAGGAAAATTATTTAACAAGTATTGTGTGTTACTAAGCATACTAATTTATAAAAGTCCATTCAATATAGTTTCAAATGACCTGCACTGCATTCTCAAAGGGTTTGCAATTTATTCTTCTAAACCAACAAACTTTGTATGGATTTTAAATTAAAAAACATTACAATACTGAAAATTTCCATAGCTTGCTTGAAAAATTACACGTTCTCTATACTTGCAAAACTAGTAACAATGAAACTTTAAAATTCTCTTTGGATAAAATATAATTCGTATGACTAACATGCTCTACCTGCATCCACCATGAACTACAGCCAATTCTATAAGTATAAAGGGCTGTATACCCCATTATGGTTTAACACATTTTTTTTAATACAAGTATAAAGAGATATTAGCATTTCTAAAAGATAAATAAATTTTGATCACGTTTTAGATCCTGAAATTTATTTACACATGAATAATCATTTTTGGACTGGTAGCTCAGAACTGGACACTCCAAGACTTTACAATCCCATCATGTCCTGTTGACACCAACATTTCGTTATCCATCCACGCCAATCCTGTTACTTGCGACTGTGGGTGAGAGTCTGGAGAGGAGAGAGAGAAAAAAAAAAAAATTTAGATATGCACATGTTGGATATGATAAAGGTTCAGCATTACAAATTCCAATAAAATTTTTGCTCAAATTCGGCTATATTTAATAATTTAAAAGATAAATAAATTTTTTTTTTATTTTATTAACACATCGGCCATTTCCCACCAAGGCAGCTGTATAACCCTTGTGGTTTAGAGCTTCTTTTGATTATAATAATAAATCCCACCAAGGCAGGGTGGCCTGACAAAGAAAAACTTTCATCATTCACTCCATCAGTGTCTTGCCTTAGGCGTGCTTACACTGCAGCTACAAAACTGCAACATTAACACCTCTCCTTCAGAGTGCTGGCACTGTACTTCCCCTCTCCAGGAATCAAGTCCGGCCTGCCGGTTTCCCTGAAACCCTTCATAAATGTTACCTTGCCTACACTCCAACAGCACGCCAAGTCCTAAAAACCATTTGTCTCCATTCGCTCCTAACACACTCACGCACGCTTGCTGGAAGTCCAAGCCCCTCGCACACAAAACCTCCTTTACCCCCTCCCTCCAACCTTTTCTAGACCGAACCAAACCCCCGCCTTCTCTCCACTACAGATTTATACACTCTCGAAGTCATTCTATTTTGCTCCATCCTTTCTATATGTCCAAACCATCTCAACAACCCCTCCTCAGTTCTCTGGATAATAGTTTTGGTAATCCCACACCACCTCCTAATCTCCAAACTACAGATTCTCTGCATAATATTCACACCACACATTGCCCTCAGACACGACATCTCCACTGCCTCCAGCCATCTCCTTGTTGCAACATTCACAACCCATGTCTCACACCCATACAAGTGTGTTTGTATAACTATACTCTCATACATTCCCCTCTTTGCTTTCATGGATCAAGTTATCTGTCTCCACAAGCTCCTCAGTGCACCACTCACCTTTTTCCCCTCGTTAATTCTATGATTCAACTTATCCTCCATATACCCATCTGCTGACACATTCACCTCTTCCATACTCTCTCCTCCAATCTGATATCCAATCTGATATCCAATCTTCCGTTATCTAATTTTTTTTGTTATCCTCATCACCTTACTCTTTCCTATATTCACTCTTAATTGCCTTCTTTTACATACCCTACCAAACTCATTCACCAACCTCTGCAACTTCTCTTCAGAATCCCCCAAAAGCAGTGTCATCAGCAAAGAGCAACTGTGACAACTCTCACTTTGTGTTAGATTCTTTATCTTTTAACCCCACACCTCTTGCTAACACCCGAGCATTCACTTCTCTTACAACTCCATCTATAAATATATTAAACAACCACTGTGACATCACACATCCCTGTCTAAGACCTACTTTTACTGGGAAATAATCTCACTCTAACCTGTGCCTCACTATCCTCGTAAAAACTTTTCACCGCTTTCAAGCGCTTCTATTTGATTATAATAATAATCACCGCTTTCAATAACCTAACTAAAGATGTCACACTAAAAGACCTTAAATGCAGGATTCTGTAGTGATCAAGCTACTAGATCACTATTTTACCAGCAAGCATGCTCACGTATGCTTGCTGGAAATTCAAGCCCCTCGCACACAAAACCTCCTTTACCCCCTCCCTCCAACCTTTCTTAGGCCGACCCCTACCCCGCCTTCCCTCCATTACAGAATTATACACTAAGTCATTCTATTTCATTTCATCCTTTCTATATGTCGGAACCACCTCAACAACCCTCCTCAGCCCTCTGGATAATAGTTTTGGTAATTCCACACCTCCTCCTAATTCCCAAACTATGAATTCTCTGCATTATATTCACATCACACATTGCCCTCAGACATAACTCCACTGCCTCCAGCCTTCTTGTTGCAACATTCACCACCCATGTTCCACACCCATACAAGAGCGTTGGTGTAACTATACTCTCATACATTCCCCTCTTTGGTTTCATGGATCAAGTTCTTTGTCTCCACAGACTCCTCAGTGCACCACTCACCTTTTCCCCTCGTCCCAAATATCTGAATACATTCACCTCATCCATACTCTCTCCCTCCAATCTGATATCCAATCTTCCGTTACCTAATTTTTTTTATCCTCATCACCTTACTCTTTCCTATATTCACTTTTAATTTTCTTCTTTTACATACCCTACCAAACTCATCCACCAACCTCTGCAACTTCTCTTCAGTTGCTTGTTAACCTTGAATGGTAGAGAAGCCAGATATGGCCTTACTAGGCCAGGTTAGACATAATGGGTACAATACCTGTGGATTATCTGTACAAACACTGGGCAGGTAGTACAGTATAACAGCCACCACCATCACCTAAGGAAAGCATTGTTGTTGATGCAGTCTAGTGTGTATTCCTTAAGGAAAAAAAAAGTCATTCTAGCCAGAGAAAATGGGCATGGTTCAGTACAACACAGTGACCATCTAAAGTGTACTACATGATCAGTTTTTTAAGCTTTAAAGTGTTTGTAAAACATCTGCAGCTTAAATTCTGATTGCTGATGAGCTTTGTCAGTGGGGAAGATTGTTATGGGTCCACTTGGCTTTTTGCTCAATCCACTCTTTCAATAACTTTTCATCTTATTAAGCTTTACTAACTTTATGACATTTTTTCAGCACACTAGAATCAGCACATATGCTCTTACATCTCTATTTTTATGTGAACATTTTTTTTATTCAGTAAAACCCAAGGCATGTGCCATCTCCACATCACCTGCACCATTTCTAAGCACATCTTTCATCTCCATTTTTTTTAAAACAGGCATAGTTTCATGCTTCAGCTTCTTGCCATCTTCAGTGCCATTAATTAGTATTCATTTTTGGTGCCATTTAATATCTTTTTAGGTCACCCTGCCTTGGTGGGATACAGCTGGTTCACTGGAAAAAAAAGGTGGGGGGGAATGAAAGATCCCAAGTATGGAGCAATAAACACTAGAGATAATTGTATGGGATGTGTCAATAAACTTACAGCATGGGTGTGGGCCAAGCTAGGCCTTCTCTTAAAGCAGTTAGGGACACCCAAGGCTTGGAGGGGAATTTTCTAGGTGGAAACCAACCTGATTTCAAATTTTTCCCACACCAAGTTCACAGTGTGAATGTTTAGTCAAAACCATGAAGAAATATGTATTTAAGAGAAACATGAATGGCAAATTTATTAAAAATGCAATATTTAGTCCTGTGACATGTGATAATTTACTATAGAATAAACCCTCAATTTAACTACTTAACAGGGAAGCAGGTGGCTGGTAATGGTGATTGTGTTAGAGATGAGATTATTTTGCAATGATTGTAATATTAATGGACAATTTTGTAGCTAATAGACTTTGCCCATTGTTTCTGAATTAACTGACACAGTTGACTTGGTTTTGTATAATTTCATAACATTTTCCTTTTGTAAAGTTATAACCAGCAACTGACACCAGACTTGTGGGTCAAAAGGTTAGGGAAATTTTGATATGTATCTCGAAATTTAAAGTATACACAGAACTGTATTTAATGAATGCAAAATGTAAAGAAAAAAAAAAGGATAGGCAAGTCAGATGTTTACATATACGTACCAAAGACTAAGTGGTGATTGAACTGGGTCACCAGTATTTCGTCACTGATAAACTGTGTACAGTCTAGTGTGCTGTACACAGTGCAGGACTGGAAACTCAAAATGAGTCTGCTTCCCTCTTTACAAAGCATATTGTTTACTTTATATTGCCATGAGATAAATTGGTTAGAAGTTACAAAAGGTACCTTGTTTAATATACGAAGAGAAATAATAAGGAAGTGAAGCACATCACAGAAAGACACCATTATCCCAAGTCAGAAAAACTAAACTTTTCACAATACTGTTATGAGTAAAAACCTTTAGTGTGACACACAAACATTAGATGTGGTTAAGCATAAGTTAAGCACAAAACATAAAAATTACCATCACCAGTAATACAGTGGACCCCCGAGTTTCGTAAAAACTTCACTCCTGAAGTCTGCTCAAGCGCCATTACCGAACAAATTTACTCCCTTAAGGAAAAATGTCACGTAGGTTAGTCTATTTCAGACCCCCAAAAATACACTTCCACAAGCACTTACAATATTATACTTACATAATTGTACGATTTCCGGGGTTTACGAAACTCGGGGGTCCACTGTATACAGCAACCACTACATTAAATTTACACACAGGCAAGCATCTCAACTACAATAATCCCAAAACAGTTCTCTGAATTTCCAACCCTTTGTCTAAAATTTAACACTCCAGATTTTCACTACTCCATCATGGCCGGTAGACAAGACTCGTTCGTTGTCAAGCCACAACAAGCCTGTGACTTGTGCTTGTGGATGAGAATCTGTAGGACAAGTAGGAGCAATTATATAGAAAACAAAAATAATTACCTAACTACCTTCTGTATTATAAACAAAGATTAATGCTTAAAAAAATGAACTATTCAATAATGCAATAAATTTACAATAGAACAAAGTGCATACATTAAGAATTACAAATTTGACTGAACAAAAAAAAAAAAAAAGAAGCAATTTTTGTGTGTTTTAAGCAATTAGCCAGATGCAAATCCATAATGAAACAATGACATGCTATATTATCATACCACTAATTATAGGAATAAAAAGTAATCAATGACTACAGGTTACCTAGAAATACATCCATGGGGCACATTTGTCTAGAGACCTAATTCTTGTAAACTATTTTCAATATGCCCATTAGTGGAATTACCTATAAGAGGATCTGGCCAAAACACAGTGGCAGATTTCATCTTATAGAAACAAATGCAGAAATTAAGAAAGCATTAAATATCTTGTAATATATTTGGAAATAATGGTCACTGTACTAGTAAATGTGTGACCCACTGGTAGCATTACTTATGGACTTATGTAGATGAAATGAATGCAAACCTAGTGAGGTTATTTTTGGCAAGTTATCAAATTATAAAACTGTAGACTACTGGCAAGTGTCAGAGTATTCATTAAACTATAATATAATGAATCAAATTGATCTTTCAATCTAACATGGTGGTGTCACTCATACACAAATGTAGCTAAAATTTTAAAGTCTCAAATGAGGTCTTATGGTAAATATCACTATATTATGTCATAAATACAGTTTTTCCCCTCACTTTGTGAAGGTTCACTTATATGAACAAAAGAGATCCATTTCTATCAGTAATTCATAAGAACATAAGAAAGGAACACTGCAGCAGGCCTACTTGCCCATGACAAGCAGGTCCAAGTCACCTACTGACCTAATCTAGTCAGGTCCACTTAAGGAAAGAACAATGTGTCAGACCCAATGGCCCAAATCAGCCAGGTCCAACTCACACTGACCCACACCCACTCATGTATTTGTCTAACCTATTTTTAACCCTCTGACTGTTTCAGCCGTATATATACGTCTTACAAGCCAGTGTTTCGGATGTATTAATACGCCTATATTCTAGCAGCTTCAAATCAAGTGGGAGAAAGCTGGTAGATGGAAAACTTAAGTTTTCCATCAAATTTCATACTTTTGGTGTCATTAT
Organism: Cherax destructor; assembly: GCA_009830355.1. NCBI lineage: Eukaryota > Metazoa > Arthropoda > Malacostraca > Decapoda > Parastacidae > Cherax > Cherax destructor. Next base: position 16,054 of record WNWK01004042.1, read on the forward strand.
CATCGGGAAAAGATTCTCTATTATTTCATAAGAAAATATAATTTTTTTTTTTTTCAAATATTTTGCGACATAGAATGACAGTTTCAGAAATGGGCTTGCGACAGTCAAAGGGTTAAAACTACACAAAGTTTTAGTTTCAATGATGCTCCTTAGGAGTTTGTTCTACTCATCCACAACTAATTACCAAACCTGCTTTCCTATATCCTTTCTAAACCTAAATTTTATCAAATTTAAACCATTGTTGCGAGTCCTGTCTTAGTTAGATACTTTTAGCATGTTATGTACATCCCTTATATTTATACCCGTTTTCCATTTAGACACCTCTATTTTTTTTTTTTCAACAAGTCGGCCGTCTCCCACCGAGGCAGGGTGACCCAAAAAGAAAGAAAATCCCCAAAAAGAAAGAAAATCCCCAAAAAGAAAATACTTTCATCATCATTTAACACTTTCACCACACTCATACATAATCACTGTCTTTGCAGAGGAGCTCAGATACAACAGCTGAGAATAGTCCCTCCCAGCTGTCACTATCCCAGACCCCTCCTTTAAAGTGCAGGCTTTGTACTTCCCATTTCCAGGACTCAAGTCCAACTAAATCAATTAACTGGTTTCCCTGAATCCCTTAACAAAATGTTACCCTGCTCACACTCCAACAGATCGTCATGTCCCAAAAACCATTCGTCACCTCAATTATATTTTCCCTAATTCTATGCCTTTCTAGTGTGCGCAGATTCAGGGTCCTCAGTCTATCTACATAGGAAAGATTTCAGATACATAGGATCAACTTAGTCATCCTCCTTTGTATGTTTTCCAGTGCATTTACATCCATTCTGTAACATGGTGACCAGAACTGTGCAGCATAATCTAAACGAGGCCTAAACAATGATATATAGAGGTGAAGAATAACCTGAGGGCTCTTGTTACTTATACTTCTTGAAATGAAGCCAAGAATTCTATTCGCTTTATTGCGAACACTTAGTAAAGTAAAGTAAATTTTATTTCATTGCAGATTACATAGGTATTGGTAATTACAATGTAAATTGAGTGCAAGGAGAGCCACTGACATGCCATGGCATTAGGGGCAGCTTAATCTAGTAACTTAAAGACTATGTACTTAATATTAGAGAAATTTATTGAGTTTATTCTAGTTAAAAATTGTTTTCAAAATTACAATATGATGAAATTTTACTGTTTAAATTATTATATGACGATATTAGATTGTTACAGGTGTTTAGATTCTTGAATGGTAATATGGAATTGAGATTATCTTAAGGAAAATAACATTGAGCATTTTTGACATTAACTTATAATATGAGTACAGTGGTACCTCGAGTTACGATGGTCCCCAAAATCGCCCTTTTATGTAAGTTTATTTTTTTAAATGCTTTTGTAAGTATATTTTTGGGATTGTAAAAGGACTAGTCTATTTTACATTATTCCTTATGGGGATAAATTCGTTTGGTAATGGCACTTGAACAGCATTCTCGAACGAAAAAATATCGTAACTCGAGGTACCACTGTATTTAGTTTTGGGTGAGTAGGGGGTAACATAATAGTAACATATTATTAAAAATTGAGATTATCGTATAGGAAAGTAATAATGAGCATTTTTCAAAGTAGTTTATAGTATGATCATTTAGTTTTGGGTGAGTAGGTGGTTTTTGAGTCGAGTCTTAAATTTATTTTCAGACAAGATTATCTTAATATTTACTGGTAATGAATTCCAGATTCTGGGGCCCTTTATGTGCATAGAATTTTTACATAGGTTGATATGAACACGGGGTATATCAAAAAGTGATCTGTGTCTTGTGTTGTGGTCATGGGTCCTATTAAAGTTGGTGAGGAGAATTTTTACATAGGTTGATATGAACACGTGGTATATCAAAAAGTGATCTGTGTCTTGTGTTGTGGTCATGGGTCCTATTAAAGTTGGTGAGGAGAATTTTGAGCGGAGGGTTTATATTAGAGTGTAAAGTTTTATATATGTAGTAGGCACAAGAGTAAGTATGAATGTTCTTTACGGTGAGTAGTTTTAGACTTTTGAATATTGGTGGAGTATGCTGTCTAGAGTGGGAATTTGTTATCATTCTGACTGCGGCCTTTTGTTGTGTTATGAGTGGTCTAAGGTGATTTAATGTTGTTGATTCCCATGCACAGATTCCATAGGTGAGATACGGGTAGATAAGTGAATGATATAGTGCAAGGAGAGCTGATTGTGGTACATAATAGCTTATCTTTGATAATATGCCTACTGTCTTCGAGATTTTCTTGGAAATTTGTTGTGTGTGTGTTTGGAATTCAAGGTGGATTCCTAGGAATTTTCCCTCTGTGAGTCTTGTGATGGGTGTACCATTGAGCATTATGTTAAGTGGAACATTTGTGGCTTTGCTTCCAAACTGTATGAAGTAGCTCTTGTCAGTATTGAGAGTAAGCTTGTTAGTCGTCATCCATGTTGATATTTTCTGTAATTCGGCATTAACAGTGTTGGCCAGTATAACTGGATTTGGGTGAGAGAAGACATATGTTGTTAAGACATATGTTTGAAGACATATGTTGAAGACATATGTTTTGTTAAGGAAATTCTTGATGCATTCATTAGTATCTGTATATGTTTCTAACTCATTATGCCAGTCAATGTTAATCATAGCTGTTATAAAGTTATTTACAGCTGACTCATTATGTAGTCTGAAGGTAACTTTTGTAATATCTAGGGGCAATTTACCAAGGTTAGTTATGAGAAAGGTCGGATAGTGGTCTGTGGTGTTGTCTGTGATTATGCCTGATTTTAGAGGGGATATAGTATTAGTCCAGATGTGGTCTAGTAATGAGATACTATTCTCGGAGATTCTTGTAGGTTTTGATATTGTTGGTAGTAACAAGCAGTTGCTCATAGTGTTTGTGAATTCTGTTACTTGTGGGTCCTGGTCATGTAGGAGATTTATATTGAAATCTCCTGTGAGCAGCAAATGGTCTTTGTTCATGTGTGCATCAGTAATCAGGTTACCTAGTTTTTCACTAAAATGGTGAATGTTTGACTGTGGTAATCTGTAGATGTTTATCACTGTGAGGGGTTTTTGCAGGTCTTTTGATTTAAATTTAGCTATAATATATTCTCCATGCTCATCCCTTATGCAAGAGTTATTGATACATTCAAGTTGATCTGAGTAATATATAGCTATTCCACCCCCTCGCTGATCTGTCCTACAGTTGTGAATGGCTGTGTAACCTGGGATGGCATAGACATCTGTTGTTTCAGGCTTTAGCCAGGTCTCAGTGAGTGTGATGATTGACATATTGGTCTGGAGGGATTGGAGTAGTGCTGTGAGGTCATCATAATGTTTGCTCAAAGATCTAACATTGTAATTGAAGATAGTTATGTTATTGTTGGCTCTGAGTAATGTCTTTGCTTGATCTGCTGTGTAATAGTTGCAGTTGCTGTTGGAATCATGCAAGTCATTTAATAATAGGTTGATATCAGGATCAATTCCTGTAATCATAAGATTTGATGTGATTCTATAACTAGACCTGAGAATAATAGATAATACTAAACTTAATAATATGGTACTAGATTAAATTCTTAGTAACTATTGGATTATTACAAATTTTTAATAATTGTTTACAGAGATATAAGATATTTGACAGAGTTCTTGGCACATGAATTTGTACCTTAGTTAATTTATACAAATGCAATTAATTGAACTATGGTAGTTTTAATAAAGCTGGGAATAAAGGAGCTAGGGAAAATAATAGCAAACAATGAAAGTAAAGTAAATTAGTACCTGAGTTAGCACCTTAATTATTATAATAAAAATTAATATAAGAACTGTGGCAGTTAGATTTTTGTTTTAAATAAAAACTAGGGAATATAATAGTAAACAATGAGAGTTAACACTTTAGGGAATATAATAGTAAACAAAAAGAGTAAAACACTTTAGCACCAGAATTAGCACCTTAATTATCTTTTAAAGCTTCAAGTAAAGGAGTTATTGGATGAAAGGCAGTACTAGGTAATGATTTGTTGGGAACTATTTCAAGAGAATATACAAATGGGGATTAAATTAAATGGACAGATAGTAAATATGATATAAAATTAACTTAGAAGCAAGATTTGATTTATATTATAAAGTTTAAGCAAGTAATAGCACTAAAAAAGAAGTACATTGTGTATGAGGTAGTTGGTACTAGCTAGTAAAGTTAGTACAAAAATTTCACAATGTAGTAGTAACATACACTAATACACCACACGTATATTATGTGTTGAGGACAATAGGCTAATCAGTAATGGTAATGTCAGCTTTTCTTGGTTTTAGATTACTGCTAACCAGAACTCCTAAATCATTTTTGCAATCAGTGATATTAACCCCTTCGGTGTCGGTCTCATAATATCACGGCTTTGAAGTCAGTGTCGGTCCAATAATACTATGCCAAAAATTCTAGCGCCTTCAAATCTTGCAGGAGAAAGCAGGTAGGCCTACATGCGAGAGAATGGGTCTGTGTGGTAATTGTGCGCATTATAAAAATCCTGCAGCACACAGTGCATGAGAAAAATGCAACAGTGTTTTTGGTTTAAAACAATGAATTTGCAGTGTATTTTTGTATGGTTTTTATGGCTGTATTCTCGTTTTTTTAGTCTCATTTGATAGAATGGAAGATATATTACAGACTAAAAGTACGTAGCTTGAAATTGAGCTCAAATTAATGGAATTGTTCGATTCTTGCTGATGTTCAAAAGTAAACAGATCACGTCACGCATCCAATACATGTCAACTGGTGGGTTTAATGTGCATTCATGAATGCGCTGATATTATTTATACAATTATGCAGTAGTCTGATTAACAGTAAATCTTCTAATTTTCGTGTGAATAAAATTTCAAAATGAAAAGCAAGCGTAATATAAGAGGGGCCTGGAGACGTGACTAATGAACAGAGAAAATGTTATTTTAGTGCCAGGAATGTCTGCGTTATTTATTCTGGACCCTATTTTGAAACTGGCCTTTATTGAATTTTGTGTGAAATTGGCCAAATTAATTTCTGATCACTTTACTGGGTAGTTGAAATAGGTAAATGGGCAGTTACTTGTACTAAATCGATAGAATAAAAGGAGTTCTAGCAAAATAGGTATGAGCTTGGTTGACTGGAACCATGGAATTGACCCAAAATAGGGCTCAAAGTGGGCAAAATCGCTGATGCGTAAATATCGCTGAGACCGCTGACTTCGTGAGAGTGTAATTCCGTAGGTTTTCCATCAAATTTTGTACTTCTGGTTTCATTACCTTCGGAAAAAGATTCCCTATCATTTCATTTTTTTTTTTTTTAAATTCAACCCCATGAGGAAGTTTGCAAGCAGGGGACACTCAAAGGGTTAAGATACACATCCAGTTTATAAGTGTTGTGGTTATTTCCTTTCCAACACATAAAGCTTTGCATTTGTCTACATAAAACTGTATCTACTACTACACCAACCACTGCATCAGTCCATTCAGATAATTCAGTATTTGTGACGAACATTTGCCATATGCGACTGATACGGTTCATAATGTGTACTGTATGGTTTTATGTGGAATTAAGTTATGATATACTAACTGCCATGGGCCTGGAACACGCATTGCATAAAGCAAGACACCTGTATGTATAAAGAACTGCAGTATATGGAATCCTATTAACAATGTTTCACTCGCACATTGAGGTTCATATCGATTCCTAAGTATCTAAGTGGTTCTCTGGAGAGAGGTTCAGCAGTTATAAAAACTTCTTTTGAAATTGTTAAAGACATTCTAATAAGTGCAGATTCAAGGTATAATCATCTCAGAATGTCATTGCCTTTGGTTACAAGTAATGCACCATCCTGGTTTATGAAATGGCTAAGGGGATAACTGAAGAATTTCTCAATAAACTGTAATGGAACACTACTTGTTGCTTTAAAAAAAAAAAAAAAAAAAAAAAAAGAAGACACCCACTCATCAGTATCTCCAGCAATTTCATCTACAACATTTTCTACAGCTCAGCTGCAGGCTTTGTCAAACTGCATAGATAAACCTGATACAAAGTGAGCCTATAATTGAGCTGCATCTCTTACAAGAAAATTACTTGAACACTTGGGATGGATAGATGTGACCTGATGCACACCACACTTGTTTTTCACCTCACCACTACTAACTAGTTTCACCTTGTACCAGGTTTGTTTGCAACTTGACAAAGCCTACAGAGCAGCAAAACTTTGTCCATAAGAATTCCAATTAACTGCAATTTCTCTCTCTCATTACCAATGTGCTGGTATTTCATGCAATTAGCTATCCACCTTCATCAGTTTGAATACCATTCATCAGTCAATTGTTTTTTAATGTTCACTGGTGGCACAATCTGTGGATGGGTTACTGGTAGCTAAAATACAATTCCAGAAGAAATCCTGCAGCAGTCACCAGCAAATTTCAAAAGTGCTAAACAATCCATTAATTACTACACAATAGTTTTTCTACGTTTCTCATTAGTGACCAAAATGCTGTTGGAGTGTAAGCAAGGTAACATTTATGAAGGGATTCAAGGAAACCGGCAGGCCGGCTTGATTCCTGGAGATGGGAAGTACAGTGCCGGCATTCTGAAGGAGGGGTGTTAATGTTGCAGTTTTATAACTGTAGTGTATGTATGCCTCTGGCAAAGCAGTGATGGAGTGAATGAAGATAAAAGTTTTTCTTTTTCAGGCCACCCTGCCTTGGTGGGAAACAGCCGATGTGTTAATAAAATAAAATAAAAATATTAGAACTTGAAATTTCTATCAAAGAATTTTACAAATTACTTAGGTCATTCACATGAAACAAATGCATGTCTGCACTGAAATTCAACATTGAATGGAAGAACCCTGAGGACTGTTCTCAAATGAATACAAGAAATTAGCATCCAAACATAGGTGCAAGGAAAATAATAAGCAAAAAATGATACAAGAGTCAAAGTGTAGCATGATTATTACCAAGTGGTGAGTACTCATACAAGATCATTTACTAAATAACTGCATTGGAAAATTAAAATATAAACATGCACCATCAACTGGAATTCTGTGAAAGGCCTAAGGGGTAAACTACATTAAGAAATCTAAACCAATACATTTATATATTACAGGACAAAACCATATTAAGGTAGTAGGTTGGTAGACAGCAACCACCCAGGGAGGTACTACCGTCCTGCCAGGTGACTGTGAAACAGAAACCTGAAACTGTTTTACATGATGGTAGGATTGCTGGTGTCTTTTTTCTGTCTCATAAATACGCTGGATAACAGGTATATCTAGCTACTTATACTTACATGTAGGTTACACTACACAGGCATGCACATGCATATATATACATACACACATCTATGTTTTTCTTCTTTTTCTTAATAGCTCTTGTTGTTCTTTATTTCCTCTATTGTCCATGGGGAAGTGGAAAAGAATTCTTCCTCCGTAAGCCATGCGTGTCGTATAAGGCGACTAAAATGCCGGGAGCAATGGGCTAGTAACCCCTTCTCCTGTACACATTTACTAAAAAAAACGAATAAGAAAAGCTTTATAAAACTGGGATGTTTGAATGTGCGTGGTTGTAGTGTGGATGATAAGAAAGAGATGATTGCTGATGCTATGAATGAAAAGAAGTTGGATGTCCTGGCCCTAAGCGAAACAAAGCTGAAGGAGGTAGGCGAGTTTCAGTGGGGAGAAATAAATGGGATTAAGTCAGGAGTATCTGAGAGAGTTAGAGCTAAGGAAGGGGTAGCAATAATGTTGAAGGACCAGTTATGGAAGGAGAAAAGGGAATATAAATGTGTAAATTCAAGGATTATATGGATTAAAATAAGGGTCGGATGCGAAAAGTGGGTTATAATAAGCGTGTATGCACCTGGAGAAGAGAGGAGTGTAGAGGAGAGAGAGAGAGAGAGAGATTTTGGGAGATGTTAAGCGAATGTATAGGAACTTTTGAACCAAGTGAGAGAGTAATTGTAGTAGGGGACCTAAATGCTAAAGTAGGAGAAAGATGTAGAGAGGGTGTGGTAGGTAAGTTTGGGGTGCCAGGTGTAAATGAAAATGGGAGCTCTTTGATTGAACTTTGTATAGAAAGGGGTTTAGTTATAGGTAATACATATTTTAAGAAAAAGAGGATAAATAAGTATATGTACAAGATATGATGTAGGGCGTAATGACAGTAGTTTGTTGGACTATGTATTGGTAGATAAAAGACTGTTGAGTAGACTTCAGGATGTACATGTTTATAGAGGGGCCACAGATATATCAGATCACTTTTTAGTTGTAGCTAAAGTGGGAGTAAAAGGTAGATGGGATACAAGGAAAATAGAAGCAGTAAGTAAGAGAGAGGTGAAGGTTTATAAACTAAAAGAGGAGGCAGTTAGGGTAAGATATAAACAACTATTGGAGGATAGATGGGCTAGTGAGAGTGTAGGCAATGGGGTCAAAGATGTATGGAGTAGGTTAAAGAATGTAGTGTTAGAGTGTTCAGCAGAAGTTTGTGGTTACAGGAAAGTGGGTGTGGAAGGGAAGAAGAGCGATTGGTGGAATGATGATGTAAAGAGAGTAGTAAGGGAGAAAAAGTTAGCATATGAGAGGTTTTTACAAAGTAGAAGTGATGCAAGGAGGGAAGAGTATATGAAGAAAAAAAAGAGAGGTTAAGAGAGTGATCAAGCAATGTAAAAAGAGAGTAAATGAGAGTGGGTGAGATGTTATCAACAAATTTTGTTGAAAATAAGAAAAAGTTTTGGAGTGAGATTAATAAGTTGAGGAAGCCTAGGGAACAAATGGATTTGACAGTTAAAAATAGGAGAGGAGAGTTTTTAAATGGAGAGTTAGAGGTATTGGGAAGATGGAGGGAATATTTTGAGTTGTTAAATGTTGATGAAGACAGAGAAGCTGTGATTTCGAGTATAGGGCAAGGAGGAATAACATCTTGTAGGAGTGTGGAAGAGTCAGTTGTGAGTGTGGGGAAAGTTCGTGAGGCAGTGGGTAGAATGAAAGGGGGTAAGGCAGCTGGGATTGATGGGATAAAGGTAGAAATGTTAAAAGCAGGCGGAGATATAGTTTTGGAGTGGTTGGTGCTATTATTTAATACATGTATGGAAGAGGGTAAGGTACCTAGGGACTGGCAGAGAGCATGTATTGTTCCTTTGTATAAAGGCAAAGGGGACAAAAGAGAGTGCAAAAATTATAGGGGAATAAGTCTGTTGAGTATACTAGGTAAAGTGTATGGTAGAGTTATTATTGAAAGAATTAAGAGTAAGACAGAGAGCAGAATAGCAGATGAACAAGGTGGCTTTAGGAAAGGTAGGGGGTGTGTAGACCAAGTGTTTGCAGTAAAACATATAGGTGAACAGTATTTGGATAAGAGTAAAGAGGTTTTTGTGGCATTTATGGATTTGGAAAAGGCGTATGATAGGGTGCATAGGGGGGCAATGTGGCAGATGTTGCAGGTGTATGGAATAGGAGGTAGGTTACTGAAAGCAGTGAAGAGCTTTTATGAGGATAGTGAGGCTCAGGTTAGTGTGTGTAGGAGAGAGGGAGATTATTTCTCGGTAAAAGTAGGCCTTAGACAAGGATGTGTGATGTCACCGTGGTTGTTCAATATATTTATAGATGGGGTTGTAAGAGAAGTGAATGCGAGGGTCTTGGCAAGAGGTGTGGGGTTAAAAGATAAAGAATCAAATACAAAGTGGGAGTTGTCACAGTTGCTTTTTGCTGATGACAATGCTTTTGGGAGATTCTGAAGAGAAGTTGCAGAGGTTGGTGGATAAATTTGGTAAGGTATGTAAAAGAAGAAAATTGAAAGTGAATATAGGAAAGAGTAAGATGATGAGGATAACAAAAGATTGGATATCAGATTGGAGGGAGAGAGTATGGAGGAGGTGAATGTATTCAGATATTTGGGAGTGGACATGTCAGCAGATGGGTCTATGAAGGATGAGGTGAATCATAAATTGATGAGGGGAAAAGGGTGAGTGGTGCACTTCGGAGTCTGTGGAGACAAAGAACTTTGTCCATGGAAGTAAAGAGGGGAATGTATGAGAGTATAGTTATACCAACACTCTTATATGGCTGTGAAGCATGGGTGATGAATGTTGCAACGAGGAGAAGGCTGGAGGCAGTGGAGATGTCATGTCTGAGGTCAATGTGTGGTGTGAATATGATGCACAGAATTCGGAGTTTGGAAATTAGGAGGTGCGAGATTACCAAAACTATTATCCAGAGGGCTGAGGAAGGGTTGTTGAGGAGGTTCGGACATGTAGAGAGAATGGAACGAAACAGAATGACCTCGGAGAGTGTATAAATCTGTAGTGGAGGGAAGGCAGGGTAGGGGTAGGCCTAGGAAAGGTTGGAGGGAGGGGGTAAAAGAGGTTTTGTGTGCGAGGGGCTTGGATTTCCAGCAAGCATGCGTGTGCGTATTTGATAGGAGTGAATGGAGACAAATGTTTTTTAATACTTGACGTGCTGTTGGAGTGTGAGCAAAGTAACATTTATGAAGGGATTCAGGGAAACTGGCAGGCCGGACTTGAGTCCTGGAGATGGGAAGTACAGTGTCTGTACTCTGAAGGAGGGGTGTTAATGTTGCAGTTTTATAACTGTAGTGTAAAGCACCCCTCTGGCAAGACAGTGATGGAGTGAATGATGATGAAAGTTTTTCTTTTTCGAGCCACCCTGCCTTGGTGGGAATCGGCCGATGTGTTAATAAAAAAAAACAATGAGAACTAAATAAAATGACTAAAGAAATGGATAAATGAACATTTAAATCACTATTACATACCTTTATTGAAGGCAGGAGGAGAGTATGTTTGGAGACAGGACAAAATACTCCTTCAATATGATGCTAATATCAACTCTATATGGCTTTTTTATTTATCACAATTCATCTAATATGACATAATAAACAATATTAACATAGAAACATGACATATACTCTAGAATGAATAAAATATGTCATTATGTAGTGTAAACATGCCTCTGCCACGACAGTGATGGAGTGAATGATGGTGAAAGTTTTTCTTTTTCGGGCCACCCTGCCTTGGTGGGAAACGGCCAATGTGTTAATAAAAAATAATAATATAAATAATTACGTATGTCACGAGTGGTTAGTTACCATTTTGTCCTAGGCACATGTCAATTAGACACTAGGCCTGTTGTATATATGTGTGTGTGTATGTGTATGTAAGGAAACACTTCGAAATGTTTCTGCCCCACCGGGAATTGAACCCGGCCCCTCCGTGCGTCAAGCAAGAGCTTTACCCACTAGGCCACCGGGGGCGTTGTGTTGTTGTTGTTGTTGGGTGTATAAGGGCCACTGAGAGCATGAGCCTTACATGGTGGTGAAGGCGGCAGCAGAGGCGATGGTGTTGTCAGTCGCCCTATATACCTCAAACAACAATGGAGGAGTTAAGTTTCGTGTCGTCATTTTTCTATCGCTTAACTTACTTGCTACACTGTTAATGCTACACTTTATCACTGGCTGGTGCTATAGCCTTTATCGACTCCTGCTGCTTTAGTAACGTACATATCGTAGACTCACTGAAGAAGGCACATTCTTTCCTCTCAGCCCTTTACCAAAGGGCTGGCATTCTGAGCTTCCTTTGGCCCCATGGTGGCTTATTTCACAGTCACAATCAATAAATAAAAACCAAAATGAACGGATGCACACACATTATTCCTTACTCAACGAGAGAGAGACATAGACAGTGTGATACACGCGAGAAAGTGGTAACGCCGGCGGGTTGACGCGTCCCATACAGCCAATAAGCGAAAAAACGCCTGATAACAGGAAGCCAAAAAATCAGCCTATAAGCGAGGGTCCACTGTATATTGAAATAAACAGAAGAGGAAATCAGCTCTAATATACATTATTTAGGTATGAATACTGGTCAGAGAGCCTGTCGTAAGTCCAAGGCGTCGGTAAATGAGTATGTCGCTAAGTGAGGAGAAGCTGTACTATTTTGATTTTTTTTTTTTAAATGAAGAGGACATTATTCTACACGTTATAAGATAAAAAAAAATTTTTAGGATCAGTACTTACCGAGATATAAGCCCGCGAATTTGGAGCTGGATGCTCACCTGACGGCAACATGGAGTCCTGCCACTTGCAGAAGTGTTGCCGATATACCTTTCTCATTTTAATATTATTTTATATAATTTTTATGTTCTGATAATTACAATTTATAGTAGTTCTTATGATTTCATAGCCAATCTTTGTTCTGACACTAACGTTAGGTACTGAAATTGTACTCAGTCACAAACACACTGACAGGTGAACATTTTCACCTGCCTTGGTCATTTACTATTGTCTAGAAATATATACAAAGTATTTATAGGTCCCAGCAATGTTTAACACGCTGGAGAATATATGAAACTCGTTGAAGCATAGTGAAAGACTGTCACTAAACTGCTGACAGTGCAGCAGTGGTTTGACACTTGATGATCTTGCATTGCTGCAGGGAACCACTGGCTTTGTTTGTTTTCACTGTTACACATAAACATGTCTGTCTGTCTAGCTGTCTGCTTATTTGTCTTTCTGTCTGCCTGTGTGTGTGTGTACTCACCTAATTCACCTAATTGTGGTTGCAGGGGTCGAGAGTCAGCTCCTGGCCCCGCCTCTGCGCTGCCCGCTACTGGGTATCTGCTCTCCCTGCTCCATGAGCTTTATCATACCTCGTCTTAAAACTGTGTATGGTTCCTGCCTCCACTATGTCTTTCTCTAGACTATTCCACTTCCTGACTACTCTGTGGCTGAAGAAATGCTTCCTAACATCCCTTTGACTCATCTGAGTCTTCAGCTTCCAGTTGTGTCCCCTTGTTTCTGTGTTCCCTCTCTGGAACATCCTGTCACTGCCTGTGTGTGTGTGTGTGTGTGTGTGTCTTTCGGTGTGTGTGTGTCTTTCGGTGTGTGTGTGTGTGTGTGTCTTTCTGTGTGTGTTAGTTAGTTAGTTACCATCTTGTCCTAGGCACATGTCAATTAGACACTAGGCCTGTTGTATATATGTGTGTGTGTATGTGTATGTAAAGAAACACTTCGAAATGTTTCTGCCCCACCGAGAATTGAACCCGGCCCCTCCGTGCGTGAAGCAAGAGCTTTACCCACTAGGCCACCGGGTGTGCGTGTGTGTGTGTGTCTTTCTGTGTGTGTGTGTGTCTTTCTGTGTGTGTGTGTGTCTTTCTGTGTGTGTGTGTGTGTCTTTCTGTCTGCCTGTGTGTGTATGTGTGTGTGTGTGTCTGTCTTTCTGTCTGTCTGCCTGTGCCTGTGTGTGTCTCTTTCTGTCTGCCTGTGCCTGTGTGTGTCTCTTTCTGTCTGCCTGTGCCTGTGTGTGTCTCTTTCTGTCTGCCTGTGCCTGTGTGTGTCTCTTTCTGTCTGTGTGTGTGTGTCTTTCTGTCTGTGTGTGTGTGTGTCTTTCTGTCTGTGTGTGTGTGTGTGTCTTTCTGTCTGTGTGTGTGTGTGTCTTTCTGTCTGTGTGTGTGTGTGTCTTTCTGTCTGTGTGTGTGTGTGTCTTTCTGTGTGTGTGTGTGTGTGTGTCTTTCTGTCTGTGTGTGTGTGTCTTTCTGTCTGTGTGTGTGTGTCTTTCTGTCTGTGTGTGTGTGTCTTTCTGTCTGTGTGTGTGTGTCTTTCTGTCTGTGTGTGTGTGTCTTTCTGTCTGTGTGTGTGTGTCTTTCTGTCTGTGTGTGTCTGTCTTTCTGTCTGTGTGTGTCTGTCTTTCTGTCTGTGTGTGTCTGTCTTTCTGTCTGTGTGTGTCTGTCTTTCTGTCTGTGTGTGTCTGTCTTTCTGTCTGTGTGTGTCTGTCTTTCTGTCTGCCTGTGTGTCTGTCTTTCTGTCTGTGTGTGTCTGTCTTTCTGTCTGTGTGTGTCTGTCTTTCTGTCTGTGTGTGTCTGTCTTTCTGTCTGTGTGTGTCTCTTTCTGGTCTGCCTGTCTGTGTGTGTGTCTTTCTGTCTGCTGTGTCGTTGTGTCTTTCTGTCTGTCTGTGTGCTGTCTTCTGTCGTGTGTCTGTCTTTCTTCGTTTTCGTCTGCTCCTGTGTGTGTGTCTTTCTGTCTGCCTGTGTGTGTCTTCTGTCTGTGTGTTCTGTCTGTCTGCTGTGTGTGTGCTTTCTGTCTGCCTGCGTGTGTGTCTTTCTGTCTGCCTGCCTGCGTGTGTGTCTTTCTGTCTGCCTGTGTGTCTTTCTGTCTGTCTGTGTGTGTCTTTCTGTCTGCCTGTGTGTGTGTCTTTCTGTCTGCCTGTGTGTGTGTCTTTCTGTCTGCCTGTGTGTGTGTCTTTCTGTCTGTCTGTGTGTGTGTGTCTTTCTGTCTGCCTGTGTGTGTGTGTCTTTCTGTCTGTCTGTGTGTGTGTGTCTTTCTGTCTGCCTGTGTGTGTGTGTCTTTCTGTCTGGCTGTGTGTGTGTGTCTTTCTGTCTGCCTGTGTGGGGTGTGTCTTTCTGTCGCCTGTGTGTGTGTGTCTTTCTGTCCGCCTGTGTGTGTGTGTCTTTCTGTCCGCCTGTGTGTGTGTGTCTTTCTGTCCGCCTGTGTGTGTGTGTCTTTCTGTCCGCCTGTGTGTGTGTGTCTTTCTGTCCGCCTGTGTGTGTGTGTCTTTCTGTCCGCCTGTGTGTGTGTGCTTTCTGTCCGCCTGTGTGTGTGTCTCTTCTGTCCGCCTGTGTGTGTGTGTCTTTCTGTCCGCCTGTGTGTGTGTGTCTTTCTGTCCGCCTGTGTGTGTGTGTGTCTTTCTGTCCGCCTGTGTGTGTGTGTCTTTCTGTCCGCCTGTGTGTGTGTGTCTTTCTGTCCGCTTTTGTTTCTGTGTGTGTGTGTCTTTCTGTCCGCCTGTGTGTGTGTGTCTTTCTGTCCGCCTGTGTGTGTGTGCTTTCTGTCCGCCTGTGTGTGTGTGTCTTTCTGTCCGCCTGTGTGTGTGTTCTTTCTGTCCGCCTTGTGTGTGTGTGTCTTTCTGTCCGCCTGTGTGTGTGTTTTTTCTGTCCGCCTGTGTGTGTGTCTTTCTGTCCGCCTGTGTGTGTGTGTCTTTCTGTCCGCCTGTGTGTGTGTGTCTTTCTGTCCGCCTGTGTGTGTGTGTCTTTCTGTCCTGTGTGTGTGTGTCTTTCTGTCCGCCTGTGTGGTGTTGTGTGTCTTTTCTGTCCGCTGTGTGTGTGCTTTCTGTCTGTGTGTTGTGTCTTTCGTCCTGTGTGTGTGTGTCTTTCTGTCCGCCTGTGTGTGTGTGTCTTTCTGTCGCCTTGTGTGTGTGTCTTTCTGTCCGCCTGTGTGTGTGTGTCTTTCTGTCCGCCTGTGTGTGTGTGTCTTTCTGTCCGCCTGTGTGTGTGTGTCTTTCTGTCCGCCTGTGTGTGTGTGTCTTTCTGTCCGCCTGTGTGTGTGTGTCTTTCTGTCCGCCTGTGTGTGTGTGTCTTTCTGTCCGCCTGTGTGTGTGTGTCTTTCTGTCCGCCTGTGTGTGTGTGTCTTTCTGTCCGCCTGTGTGTGTGTGTCTTTCTGTCCGCCTGTGTGTGTGTGTCTTTCTGTCCGCCTGTGTGTGTTGTGTCTTTCTGTCCGCCTGTGTGTGTGTGTCTTTCTGTCCGCCTGTGTGTGTGTGTCTTTCTGTCCGCCTGTGTGTGTGTGTCTTTCTGTCCGCCTGTGTGTGTGTGTCTTTCTGTCTGCCTGTGTGTGTGTGTCTTTCTGTCTCCCTGTGTGTGTGTGTCTTTCTGTCTGCCTGTGTGTGTGTGTCTTTCTGTCTGCCTGTGTGTGTGTGTCTTTCTGTCTGACTGTGTGTGTGTGACTTTCTGTCTGGCTGTGTGTGTGTGTCTTTCTGTCTGCCTGTGTGTGTGTGTCTTCTGTCTGCCTGTGTGTGTGCCGTCTTTCTGTCTGTGTGTGTGTCGCGTCTTTCTTGGTCTTCTTGCCTGTGTGTGTGTGTGTGTGTCTTTCTGTCTGCCTGTGTGTGTGTGTGTCTTTCTGTCTGCCTGTGTGTGTGTGTGTCTTTCTGTCTGCCTGTGTGTATCTGTCTTTCTGTCTGCCTGTGTGTGTCTGTCTTTCTGTCTGCCTGTGTGTGTCTGTCTTTCTGCCTGCCTGTGTGTGTCTGTCTTTCTGTCTGCCTGTGTGTGCCTGTCTTTCTGTCTGCCTGTGTGTGTCTGTCTTTCTGTCTGCCTGTGTGTGTCTGTCTTTCTATCTGCCTGTGTGTGTCTGTCTTTCTGTCTGCCTGCCTGTGTGTGTCTGTCTTTCTGTCTGCCTGCCTGTGTGTGTGTGTCTTTCTTTCTGTCTGCCTGTGTGTGTCTGTCTTTCTGTCTGCTTGTCTCTGAGAGAGGCTCATGAACCAACAGTTATTACACACGATGCAGTCACGTCTGATTCCTGATCAAGTGAACATGGTATTACTTGCCAGTCATGCTTATTATGCCTTATATCTACATGCACAGTGTATAGCACTGGATTTTTTGGGTTATCCTAGGTAATTTATGCTATGTATGTATGAAATTTCTGAGGAGAAATTTCAACTACTCAAACATGGAAAACTTGAGGAAATTAAAAATATATCAGGATATATGACAAATTCTAACCATACAATAGAGCGAAAAAAGTAATGTGAAGGACCTGGGAGTGATAATGTCAGAGGATCTTGCTTTCAAATACCACAACAATGTATCTACCACATCTGTTAGGAAAATGATAGGATGGATAATGAGATCCTTCAAAACTAGGGATGCCAAGCCCATAATGATTCTCTTCAAATCACTTGTTCTCTCTAGGCCGGAATACTGCTGTACACTAACGGCCACCTTCAAGGCTGGCGACATTGTTGACCTGGAGTGTACAAAGAAC
Organism: Cherax destructor; assembly: GCA_009830355.1. Classification (NCBI taxonomy): domain Eukaryota; kingdom Metazoa; phylum Arthropoda; class Malacostraca; order Decapoda; family Parastacidae; genus Cherax; species Cherax destructor. The sequence continues at coordinate 32,817 of WNWK01004042.1, forward strand.
TTTCACAGCACATCTAAGTACGATAAGACACCTAAATTACTGAGAACCGTTGAAGGTCCTTGATCTGTATTCTTTGGAATGCAGGCGAGAGAGATACATGATAATATACATTTGGAAAATCCTAGAGGAATAAGTACCAAACTTGCACACGAAAATCACTCCCTATGAAAGCAAAAGACTCGGCAGGAGATGCAACATTCCGCCAATGAAAAGCAGGGGCGCCACGAGTACATTGAGAGACAAAACAATAAGTGTTCAGTGCCCAAGACTGTTCAACTGCCTCCCAGCATACATAAGGGGGATTACCAATAGACCCCTGGCTGTCTTCAAGAAGGCACTGGACAGGCACCTAAAGTCAGTACCTGACCAACCAGGCTATGGATCATACGTCAGTCTGCGTGCAGCCAGCAGTAACAGCCTGGTTCATCAGACCCTGATCCACCATGAGGCCTGGTCTCAGACCGAGCCGCGGGGGCATTGACCCCCTGGAACCCAGCCAGCAGGCCGAATACGTATTGCACATGTTCCAGAATCGTTTCTCTTTACTTAGGGCATAGGTTATAGGACATTCTGGCAGGATGACACTACCAGTGGTATCAAAAATGAAAGGATGTTGCACAAATGTTGCGCATGGGTTATTATCGAGGTTTTTGATATTTCCTCGATCACTTGTTGCCACATCCATCTCACAGCCACTAAACTTTGGATCAACATCACTTTCCTCTTAAAAGAGGAGTGTTAATACGACATGACATCAGTGAATCCCTGGTGTTTGCCACACTATTTGCTCTAGCTGGTGCTCCCACAAGGTACTAAGTAGTCCCAGATTTTTTTAATACTGCATACACTTGAGTGTTAAGACCCATTCTATACTGACCAGGCATCTCAGGCCAATCGTGCCAAATTTGGAGGCAGGAAAAATAGAACGTAGATCTACATTTGGAGTGCTAGCGGTACAAACGTAGATCTATGTTTGGACAGTTTAAGGGTTAAAAGGAAGAGCCGAGTGTAGATATTTATCGGCAAACACTTGGTACATGTCAACAAGTAACATATAAGCCATATTTCTTTTCTGAATAGGAACTAACAGAAACCCACCACACCTATACAAAATGAACATATACCAAAGATAGCTATACAGTGGACCCCCGAGTAACGTAAAAACTTCATCCCAGAAGCCTGCTCAAGTGCCATTACCGAACGAATTTACTCCCTTAAGGAATAATGTCACGTACGTTAGTCTATTTCAGACCCCCAAAAATACACTTCCACAAGCACTTACAATATTATACTTACATAATTGTACAATTTCCGGGGTGTTCGTTACTCGGGGGTCCACTGCATATGATAAAGCTAAAGAAAATAAAAATTTAATAAAAAATATCATAGCATGCACATGCACCCCCCCCCACACCCAATGTGCGTGCGTCTGCTCACGCATGCGTATTGACAGCATTCTCAACTCGCACACTGGGCATGTTTATGCCTGCTGTCCCTATTCACCCAGCAAGTAGCTGCTAGTCAATGGTTGTGGGTTGTATCCTGGGGAAATAAGACTGACAGTCCATGAGGACGCACAGACTACGGGTTATACTGGGTTACTAACCCTCCAGGTCAATAATCCAAACAAAACCTTCTTCTACATATACACACACACAGAAATACTTACATACATTCATTCATTATATGGAAGAGGACATCTACTGCAGGAAGAGGTAAATACTTTATCTTCTACTGTTTCCTGTATATTGGAGATTTTATGAATAAACTCATTATACAGAAATACACTACTTTCAGAAAATTCCAATGTGTCTGGTTCAATGCAGTTTAGATTACTGCAAATAAATCACAATTAGGACACTTACTCTTTATGATGATATGCTTGTTGGGATGGCTTGTGCTCCAAATGATTATCATTGTGTCCAGGGAACCACTAGCCACCAGGCGACTGTCAGGACTCCAGGCCACACAGTTGATTCTTGCATTGTGAAATCCCCATTCTATCTTGTTAAACTTCTCATATGAGGGAAGTGAATAAACTACCACCTGGAATGAGTAAGTTTTCTTAAAATTCTATTACTGCTTATAATTCATGCAGCAAAATTAATTAACAGGTACTTCTTATTTGAAAATGGTAACATTATGCTCACTCAGGAACTGCATTCCTGACAAAACTTTAGTAAAATTTAATTTCTAATGGTATGTATTATCTAGGATCATAAAACATTAAATTATTTATTGATACAAATGGATTTTTTTTATTAAAGCTAATTTTATTTTACCTTTCGATTTGCATCACAGGCAACAAGGAAATTATTATCTGGAGAATAAGCCAAATCAGTAACAGGTCCCAGATGTTCCAAAGTAGTTTTCTGAAAATAATTACAAAAAGTATATTTTCTTCTTTGTAAAGGATAAAACAATGTGTTTCAAATTGTCATGCACAAAAATCAAACTTCAGTAGCATAAACTCTAACATGTGACAAAAACCTTGATGGATTGCTTTTACTATACTAATATGGTGCAAAGAGAGAGACCAGAATGAATTCTTATTTTATGAATTTTTGAAGCAGCATAAGCAGAGTAGTACGAACCTCTGTTAAAGTGTTGCCACTAAGTGTATACACATGGATGAGGTTGTCAGCACCACCTACAGCCACCTCACCGCTACCATCCCTGGATGATGATACACACAGACCATCCCAACTGATAGGAAAACTTCCAACTTTCTTGTCATCGCGTATAATACAAATCTTGAAGTAAAAGACAATTATTACATAATATAGACTACGAACAAGACATATTCAAACTGAAGAAAACCCTTATAAAGCAGCTAACATTGGTAAAAAATGCTTTTTGATTAAGATGCGAATTGGTGTAAATCACCACTTTTGAAATAGGAAACCTTCCTTTTACTAGAAATCCTTTTTTTTTTTTTTTATCTTTCCAACTATTTGCTCAAAAAGTTAAAACATTTTAATGAATAAAAAAATGCATATGCAACATAAGGAACTTTTATTTAGGAGACATTTCTCACCAGGAGCATTCTCAAACCATTAGACTGAAAAAAGTTTCTGTCGAGCAAAGCATCTAAATAAATGTTCACCATACATTGCATGTTTATCTTTGTTGGTACTGGTTACATGTACAGATTTTTTATTTCAAAATTACTGTATAAAACATATAATAATCTGAAGGCCCACAGGATACAAAGTATTTCTGGCAAAACTTTGCCTTTACTGTACTTAAAACTTTATTTTTTATATTTATGGGTCTAATACATGGTACAGTGGTACCTCGGTTAACGATATTTTTTCGTTCCAGAATGCTGTTCAAGTGCCATTACCAAACGAATTTATCCCCATAAGGAATGATGTAAAATAGACTAGTCCTTTTAGACCCCCAAAAACACACTTACAAAAGCATTTATAAAAATAAACTTACATAAAAGGGCGAGTTTGGGGACCATCGTTAACCGAGGTACCACTGTATTAATATGAACTTAAAAACAGATGCAAGTTTATTCAAAAAATGAATAAAAAGAAAAAAATTGTCTTGTTCTAACAACATGATCCAGTAAAGTTCACTGAGAATTGTTCCAGCAAATATGGACATAAGATTATCAGTGCAACAGCTATGTCTAAAAGAAGGGAAATGCAGTATTACTGTATAGAGCAAATTAAACTGAAGGACAGCATGCATAGCATCTGGGGCAATACTTAGCCTTTACTATACTTAAAATTTATACAGTCAATTCAAAATAAAAATCACAGGTACTGGCAAGTGATGTAATTTGTGTACTCTGGAATATCGGCAAAAATCAAACATTTCGCTACTTCGAGCTTAATTTCAAGCTAATTTCGGTCCTGAAACCAATCAAAATCATCTCTATTTCTGTAGTATGTGTTTCATTCTATCAAGTGAGACTGAGAATACAAACATAAAAGCCATATGAAAATACACCGCAGTCACTGATTTAAACCAAAAAACACTTTTGCAGTTTTTTTCCCATTATGAACTGAGTGCTGCAGGATTTTTTTATATGGTGCACACTTACAACATACCCATTATCTCATATCTAGGCCCAAATTTATTGCTCACAGCTTATCTGAGAGAGCTGAGCTCATAGCGTAGAACTACGGAACCAACCCAAGCTTCAAACCCATAGAACAAAGGGACTGACCTCAAAAGGGTTAACAAATGAGTTATTTAATTAAAGATTGGAAAGAGAGAGTATGGAGGAAATGAATGTATATAGATACAGTGGACCCCCGACTTTCAGTCGGTCTGAGTTTCGGTCAATTTGAGTTTTGATGGCTTTTTTCGGTCCAATTTTCCCCCCCCAACCGGTCATTCCCCCGACTATCGATCCGGGTACCAGACCTTTCCACTTGCGCGCCTCGCCGCGCAGGCGTCGTGAGCCAGTCTAGCGTTGTTTACCATTGAGAGAACATTACCCAGCGCACTCATTCAAACATTTCACAATGAATTTATTGTATTTATTGGGTCCAAAGAAGCTTCACAAGTCGATAAAGGCTATAGCACCAGCCAGCGATAAAGTGTAGCAAGTAAGTTAAGCGATAGAAAATGACGACACAAAACTTAACTCCTACATTGTTGTTTGAGGAATACAGTGGACCCCCGAGTTTCGTAAACCCCGGAAATCGTACATTTATGTAAGTATAATATTGTAAGTGCTTGTGGAAAAGTATTTTTGGGGGTCTGAAATAGACTAACCTACGTGACATTTTTTCTTAAGGGGGTAAATTCATTCGGTAATGGCACTTGAGCAGACTTCAGGAGTGAAGTTTTTACGAAACTCGGGGGTCCACTGTATAGGGGCACTGACAAGAGCGCCGCCCTCTGCTACCATCTCCTCCAAGGTAAGTGTAAATATTTATTATTTATATAAGTGTGAATATTTCTTATTTATAAATTAAAGTGTAAATATTTCTTATTTATAAATTAAAGTGTAAATATTTCTTATTTATAAATTATGTACATTGTTTGTGTGAATAGTGGTGATGGCCTGCTGCTGCCACCCACCACGGCTTATGGTCAGTGGCCCTTATAAACCCAACAACAACAACAACACACTACCACCAGTCCTTACATTCGTAATGACATGTTTTATTCATTCTAGAGTTTATATCATATTTCTATGTTATTAATATTGTTTATTATGTCATATTAGATGAATTGTGCTAGATAAATAAGCTGTAGAGTTGATATTATTGTCATATTGAAGGACTATCTTGTCCTGCCTCCAAACAAAGTCTCCCGACTCTCTCATACGCCAACAAGAGTCTTCAATAAAGGTAAAACTTATTTAACTGTATTTATCTATTATAATTAGTGCTTTATATTTATTTCTTATTGTTTTCTGTATGTAAAACTATAGAATTTATTCTTTAAAAAATGAATTTTTGGTGAATATTTTTGGGTGGAAACGGATTAATTGTATTTACATTATTTCTTATGGGAAATAAGGGTTCGACTTTCAAACAGTTCGAGTTAAGGTCTAGCTCCTGGAATGGATTATGACTGAACCTCGAGGGTCCACTGTATTTGGTAGTGGACTTGTAGGCAGATGGGTATACGAAAGATGAGGTGAACCATGGAACTGACGAGGGGAAAAAAAAAAGGAGGGTGGTACATCGAGGCATCTGTGGAGACAGAACGTTATCCATGAAGACAAAGAAGGGAATGTATGAGAGCATAGTGGTACCAACACTCTTATATGGGTGCGATGCATGAGTTGTGAATGCTGCAGCAAAGAAGAGGCTGGAGACATTGGAGATGTCGTGTCTGAGGGCAATGTGTAGTGCAAAAATTATGCAGAGAATTTGTAGCCTGGAGATTAGGAGGTGCAGAGTTACTAAAAGTATTATTCAGAGGGCTATGGAGGGGTTCTTGAGGTAGTTTGAACATTTAGTACAGGCTGGTTCCACAAATTCAAATTGTGCAATTGGTTATACTACATTAAGTTTTCCAGTGAAAGTGCATCTGCTAACCACACTGCACAAGGAAATTTTCTTGCTGAATTACAGTGGACCCTCGGTTTTCGTTGATAATTCTTTCCAGAATGCTGTTTGAGTGCTGTTACCGAACGAATTTGTTCCCATAAGGACGAATGTAAATTAGATTAGTCGTTTCAGACCCCCAAAAATACACTTACATAATTGTTCGAGTTGGGAGCTGTATGAAAACTGAGGGTCCACTGTACAGTAAATTATTTCTGAGGCTGGCTACAAGCCACAGAAAGTGAAAAGTGCACTGGGAAGTAAAGGATCACTTCAACTTGCTACTCAGTGGTAATGCATCAGTAGCCGTCACATACATCTTTGAGGCCAGAGTCCCTCATGAAGTTCTACATCATAAGCTCAGCTCACTCAGATAAGCTCTGAGTGGTAAATTTTAGCCTAGATATGAGAAAATGGATCTGTGTGGTGAGTGTGTACAGTATAAAGAAAATCCTGCCCCACATGTTGTATGATAGTAAAAAAACTCAAATCTCATGTTTAGTTTAAAATAGCAACTCTGAGGTGTTTCTAAATGATTTTTATAGTTTTATTACTATTTCTTGATATCACTTGATAGAATGGAAGACATACTACTGAAATTGAGATTATTTTAGTTTATTTCATGACCGGAAATAACTTGAAACTGGGCTCAAAATACCATATATATTGGATTTTTCCAAATTTTCCAGAAGACAGGTAAGACCTCTACACACCCAGGCTGCTGTATGTTTTTTTAATAATCTTGATTTAATTATGGAGATGCTGTAAACCATGACAAATCATTGCTGGTTATATTTAATTATCCAATCTCCTATTTTTGTGTGATTATGAAATAAAAATAGAAGGCAAGTGTAATATAGGAGAGGCCTGGGGACATGGTTAATGAACAGAGCAAACATTGTTTTAGTGCCAGGAATGTTTACATTGTTCATTTTGGACTATACTTTTCAATTAGTATGTTTTTTTAATTTTGAATAAAATTGGCCAAATTACCAACATCTGACATATTGGTGAAACTTCTAAGAATTTGGTTAAATGGAGCAATGGAACTGGCTTAAAATAGGACTCAAAGTCGGTGAAATTGCCAATGCACAAATTGCTCCGAGACCGCTAACTTTGAACCTGCGTAATTCCATAAGCTTTCCATCAAATTTCTTACTTTTGATGTCATTTTCAGAAAAAGATTTTCTACCATTTCAGAAGAATTTTTTGTTGTTGTTAATTTTGGGGATCTGGACAGCAAAAGGGTTAAATGGAATTCCCAACAGAACCCCAGGTATGAGCAGAACTCTACCTCCTTGTAGACATGGGCCAGCCAGTTCACAATCTAAGTCCACAGCACCCCTTGAAAGATCATTTAATAAGTATCTAAATTGGTATGCTAGGCAAATCCTTCCTCATCTATTCCTTCTTGCTATACATCAATTCACCACAAAATGCTACGGCAAGATATTCCTTAACCCTTCCAGGGTTTTTGCCGTACTAGTACGGCTTATGCGCCAGGGTTATTGACGTACTAGTACGCATAAATTCTAGCGCCCTCAAATCAAGTAGGAAAAGACTCGTAGGCCTAGAGGTGAGAAAATGGGTCTGCGCGGTCAGTGTGCGCAGTACGAAAAAAATTGGGGACCCAGTGGTGCATTGTGCATTTTAGTACACCCTGTTCACCATGCCTCGCAGTAAGAAACACCTCACTCCTCGGCGAATTGGAACCCTTTTGTTCCCCAGTGACAGTTCTAATACAGATGGGAGTGTCAGTGATGACGACTTTCAAGGTTTTCAGGAGGTTGTGACTGAAACTAATGACCATAATACCGGTAATAGTGAGGAAAACCCAGACGACCCTCAACCTTCAACCTCTGGTGCTGGGCCATCTTGTTCACGTTCAGTTGTACCAGAACGAAGGAGGAAACTCTTATTTACCCATATCTAGGACTCAGATGTGAGCAATGGTGATGATAGTGATAGTGAATATGAACTCCAAGCTCTTCAAATCAGTTCCAGTAGCGAGAGTGAAGTGGAATATTCTCCAGTGAAGCGTCAGTATATACGACGCTATATGCGCTCTGGTAGTGTGCCATATGCTGTTCCAAGGGGAAGGAGTACATCCCATGGCTGTACAACAGGAACAGATAGTGAAAATGAAGATGATAGTGTTTGCAATTGGTATGAAAAATGTGCATGCATCTGCTGGTGGTGGTAGAGGTGGTGTCAGCCGTGAGGCACCAGCAGTGGGCCATGCTGCTACCCACTCCGCTGACTCAGCTGAGCTACAACAAAGGCCACCCTCCCCCACCCACCCACCACACCAACCTGCACAACCACAACCTCCACAACCACCTGTCAATATCCAGTACCCACCAGCAGACCACACCTGGGATTGGCAGGAAGCTGACAATTTTATTCCTAATCCCCATTAGTTTGATGAAAGTCAAAGTGGAATACAGACATCTTGTACACTTGGAAACAATGCCACTGAACTGGAATGTTTCGAGTTATTCTTTGATGAACCCCTGATGGAAATTATTGTCAGGGAAAGCAACAGATACTTCGATTATACCATGGCAAACACAATACTACTTTCACCAAAATCACGTCTCTACCAGTGGAAAGAGACAACTGTGGCTGAGATGTATCTTTTCTTTGCCACAATAATGCTTATGCCACATGTGTATAAGTAGTGTCAAATCATACTGGTCGACAGACCGCCTGATTGCAACCCCAGGTTTCAGTGATATAATACGAGTGAATCGATTTGTGCTACTATTATGTATGCTACACTTCTCAGACAAAACCAGGCCTGACAGAAACGACAGGTTATATAAGATTAGGAATGTGTTTGTGTATCTGAAACAGAAATTCAATATGCATTTTTATCCCTTCAGGAAGCTTGTTATTGATGAGTCATTGATTCTGTTCAAAGGTAGACTGTCGTTCAAGCAGTATATACCAAGCAAGAGGAAACGCTTTGGTATAAAGCTGTTTGTGCTTTGTGATTGCTACAGTGGTCTTGTATTGGATATTATTGTGTACACTGGAAGTAATACATTGCAAGATACCAGGAAGTTATTGGGTATCTCTGGTGATGTGGTTAGAACAATGATGGAACCACATCTTGGTAAGGGGCATATATTATATACCTGATAACTGGTACACAAGCCCCTCCCTCAGTGATTTTTTGCGAGTGAACATGACAGATGTGTGCGGTACAGTGCGTGGAAATCGTAAGCATATGCCTAGGTTCAACGCAGACACTTGTAGAGGTCAGGTGCAGGCGTTTGGTGCCAATGACATCATGGCATTTCGGTGGCATGACAAACAAGATGTCACACTGTTGTCATCAGTTCACCCTAACGAAATGACAGACACTGGCAGGCTGAATAGAGACCAATGAACCCATTCTAAAACCTGCAGCTGTGATGGACTACACCCTCAATATGCATTCAGTGGACAAATGTGACATGCAAATTGAGTAAGTGGTACATAAAACTCTTTTTCCATATTCTGGACATTTCCATGCTCAATGCTTATACTAATATGTATAAGTTGAAGACCACAAACAAACCACCAAATGGCAAATTTTGTTTGTCTGTCATCAGACAAATAATATTCAAGTACCAAGGAACAACACCTGCAATAGAAAACCTCCCACCAAATTATCAACAGCTACCCTCTCGTCTGAGGCCGGGTGATCACTTCCTAAAAAAACTGCCTGCTACTGCTTGCAAGAAAAAAGCTCAGAAGAGGTGTTATGTCTGTGCACATACAAAAAAAAACACCCACAACAACGCAGAGACACTCGTTTTATATGTGAGGAGTGTAAAACATCACTGTGCATGACACCATGTTTCAAAGACTTCCACAAGCTGCAGAACTTCTAGGAACATGTCCAGTGACTCTATATGTGTGTATATATGATTGAAAAATAGTAATAAACAATATTTTACATTGTTAGTTTTTGTAAATATATTTTGTAAACAATATAATGAGAAAGTTTGTGCGGTTATTGTGTAGTATACAACGAGTGAATATTTGAAAAACAGCACTTATATTGGTCTCACAGACCATAAAAGTTAAGAAAACAATTTAAAAAAAAAAAAAAATATAAGTTTACCGGGTGACTGGCAGTCAGCGATGTTGCCGTAATTAGTTCAATTTCTGTCAACTTCAAGCCTCTATATCTCAGTAAGTATTGATCGCAAAAAAATTTTTTTTTAGCCTATTAAATTTAGAAAAAAAAAACTATCATTTCATAAGAAAAAATAATTTTTTTTTTTAATATTCTTCGACCCTGAGAACGAGTTTCAGAGAGGACCTGTCGACCCTGAAAGGGTTAAACTCTTAGTACAAATATTTTTATGATCTTCAGCTAACACCTAAACTAAAATTATCTGTTTTTCTTAACAAATGTTTCCCACCTCTTTTGTTGTAACAGCAATAATACCATCATCCAGATTAGAAATCATCTTGGGTTGGGAACCAAGGGAAATGGATACACCGGTATAAACACGTTCAACAGGATCTGAAAAAAAAAAAAAAAAAAAAAAAAGGTCATTCCACAAAGGTATCTAGTTCAATAATCTCAACTCTTTCTAAGCTTACAACTAGAAAGCTTAACATTTTCTTCTTTACTGTATTCAAGTTTTCCATTTATTTCAGGTTTATACTAGGAATTTGAACTTCTAAACTCAAATAATAATAATTTGCAATCAAACACAACTATAAATAATTTTTCAACTCCTCTATATCACACCAAAGAAAACACATTCACCACCTGGTAGATAATTACATAAGCCAAAAAGTGGTAATTTCAAAGACTTTTAGCAGGGGGAAAACCTTTATATGATGTTTCACCCACAGTGGGGCTTTATCACATATGTACTGTATTTGCTGAAAACAATTTCCCTTTTTCCTGCAATTCCTCACATGGAAATTAATCCCCCTCAAAACTATCACAATGCTCCTCTAGGCATTTTATTATATACTTTCTCCAAATTCACAAATGCAAGAAACAAATCCTTTCCCTTATCTAAGTATTACTCTCTTACATACTTAATTCTTTTTCTAATCACAATGCTGTCATATACACTTCACCTTATATAATTCTAACTCTTTCTGTTGTTACCCTTACCCTTCTACTAAGAATACATGGTCTCTGCAAGTTTTTAGGCACATTCTCTTCTTTGAGACTGTCTTTTTATCTAAATGGCTGTCTCCTGCAAAGGCAGGGTGACCCAAAGAAGAAAACACATTCACCATGCCAGAAGTCTGCTGACATATTTCATATTACCCTCTGGTTGCAACATCCCCACCCTTCTTTCAGAGTGAAGGTACTGTCCTTTTTTCCTATAGGACTCAATTCTTGGAAATGGGAATACAGGAGTAGTTACTAGCCCTCTTGCCCCTATCAATTTAGTCACCTTTAATGACATTCATAGCTTCCAGAAAAAGAATTCTAGCCCACTATCCCTAATACTATCACTACTATCCATGCCTGCTTCTGACATCTCAAATCTTAACCCCATTCACAACCATTTCTTTTTCCATATACATCTTTTACTGCTTTATTTGTTTTTTTCATACTGCTTCCAGTCTTCACTTATTTTAAAATATCTCAATAATAATCATACCAAACAAAATTTTGAACTCCATGCCATTTTTTTTTTCAACATGCTGGCCGTCTCCTGAGGCAGGGTGACCCAAAAAAGAAAAACACTTTCACCATCATTCACACATAATCAAAGTCATTGCAGAGGTGCACAGATACAACAATTCAGATGTCACTCCAAACAGCAAATATCCTAAACCCCTCCCTTCCCACCTTCAGAACTCACGTCCAGCTAACAGGTTTCCCTGAATCTCTTCACAAAATATTACCCTGCTCACACTCCAACAGCTCGTCAAGTCCCAAAAACCATTCATCTCCATTCACTCCTATCTAACATGTTCACACATGCCTGCTGTATGACCAAGCCCCTTGCACACAACACCTCTTTTACCCCCTTATTCCATCCTTTCCTAGGATGACCCCTACCCCTCCTCCCCTCTACAACAGATTTATACACCTATTTTGCTCCATCTTCTCTAAATGAAGAAACCACGTCAACAATCCCTCCTCAGCCCTCTGAATAATACTTTTAGTAACTCCACACCTCCTCCTAATTTCCACACTACAAATTCTCTGCATAATATTTATACCACACATTGCCCTTAGACCTGACATCTCCACTGCCTTCAGCCTCCTCCTCACTGCAGCATTCACAACCCATGCTTAACACCCATATAAGAATGTTGGTACCACTATACTATACTCTCACACATTCCCTTCTTTGCCTCCATGGGTAACATACTTTGTCTCCACAGATACCTCAATGCACCACCCACCTTTTTTCCTTCATGGTTTACCTCATCCTTCATTAACCCATCTGCTGACAAGTCTACTCCCAAATATCTGAACACATTCACTTCTTTCATACTCCCTCCCATGTGATATCCAATTTTTCCTTATCTAAATCGTTTGATACACTCGTCACCTTACTCTTATCTATGTTCACTTTCAACTTTCTTCCTTTATACACTCTCCCAAACTTGTCCACTATCCTTTGCAACTTTTTCTTTAGAATCTCCCAAAAGCACAGTATCACCAGCAAAAAGTAACTCTGTCAACTCCCATTTTCCATTTAATTCCCCATAATTTAATCCCACCACTCTCCCCAACACCCTAGCATTTACTTCCTTTACAACCCCATCTATAAATATATTAAACAACCATGGTGACATTACACATCCCTGTCTAAGACCTACTTTTACTGGGAAGTAATCTCCATCTCTCCTACACACCCTAACCTGAGCCTCACTATCCTCATAAAAACTCTTTACAGCCTTCAGTAACTTACTACCTATTCCATACACTTGCAACATTTGCCACATTGCTCCCCTATCCACTATCATATGCCTTTTCTAAATCCATAAATGCAATGAAAACTTCCCTACCTTTATCTAAATACTGTTCACATATATGCTTCACTGTAAACACCTGATATACACATCCCCTACCCACTCTAAAGCCTCCTTGCACATCTGCAATCCTACTCTCCATCTTTCCTCTAATTCTTTCAATAATAACCCAGCCATACACTTTACCTGGTATACTCAGTAAACTTCTTTCTTCTATCTTTCAACAC
>WNWK01004042.1:46123-65799 GCA_009830355.1 Cherax destructor
CTGTTTTGTAAAACCTCTCATAAGCTACCTTTTTCTCTTATCACACCCTTTACTTCTTCATTCCACCACTCACTCCTCTTTCCTCCTGCACCCACCCTCCTATAGCCACAAACTTCTGCCCCACATTCTAATACTGCATTTTTAAAACTATCCCAACTCTCTTCAACCCCCCCAGTACTCATACTTGCACTAGCCCACCTTTCTGCCAATAGTTGCTTATATCTCACCCTAACTTCCTCCTCCCTTAGTTTATACACTTTTACCTCTCTCTTACTTGCTGTTGCCATTTTCTTTTTGTCCCATCTACCTTTTACTCTAACTGTAGCTACAACTAAATAATGATCAGATATATCCGTTGCCCCTCTATAAACATGTACATCCTGAAGCCTACCCATCAACCTTTTATCCAACAATACATAATCTAACAAACTACTTTCATTACGTGCTATATCATATCTTGTATACTTATTTATCCTCTTTTTCCTAAAATATGTATTACTTATTACCAAACCTCTTTCTACACATAGCTCAATTAACGGTTCCCCATTTACATTTACCCCTGGCACCCCAAATTTACCTACTACTTCCTCCACAACATTTTTACCCCCTTTAGCATTTAGATCCCCAACCACAAGTACTCTCTCATTTGGTTCAAAACTCCCCACACACTCTCAATATTTCCCAAAATCTCTCTCTCTCCTCTACACTTCTCTCTTCTCCAGGTGCATAAACACTTACTATAACCCACTTTTCCCATCCAACCTTTATTTTACTCCACATAATCCTTGAATTTATACATTTATAATCCCTCTTTACCTGCCATAACTGATTATTCAACATTATTGCCACTCCTTCTTTAGCTCTAACTATTTGAAACTCCTGACCTAATCCCATTTATTTCTCCCCACTGCAACTCTCCTACCCCTTCATCTTTGTCTCACTTAAAGCCAGGACATCCAGCTTCTTTTCATTCATAACATCTACAATCATCTCTTTCTTATCATTCGCACAACATCCACGCACATTCAAACATCCCACTTTGACGGTTTTCTTCTTTTTCTTTTTAGTAAATCTATACAGGAAAAGGGGTTACTAGCCCATTGTTCCTGGCATTTTAGTTGACTTTTACAACACGCATGGCTTACGGAGGAAAGATTCTTATTTCACTTCCCCATGGATATGAAAGGAAAAGAAATAAGAACAAGAACTATTAAGATAAAATCAAAGAAAACTCAGATGAGCGTGTATACACAAATGTGTACATGTATGTGTAGTGTGACCTAAGTGTAAGTAGAAGTAGCAAGACGTACCTGAAATCTTGCATGTTTATGAGACAGAAAAAAGACACCAGCAATCCTACCATCATGTAAAACAAATACAGTGGACCCCCGGTTTTCGTAATTAATTTGTTCCAGAATGCTGTTCAAGTGCCGTTACCAAACGAATTTCTTCCCATAAGGAATAATGTAAATTAGATTAGTCCTTTTAGACCCCCAAAAATACACTTACAAAAGCACTTACATAATTGTTCGAGTTTGGAGCATTACGAACACCGGGGGTTCATTGAACAGGCCTGTAATTGTTTTACATGATGGTAGGATTGCTGGTTCTCCATGGGGAAGTGGAATAGAATTCTTCCTCCGTAAGCCATGCGTGTCATAAGAGGCGACTAAAATGCCAGGAGCAAGGGGCTAGTAACCCCTTCTCCTGTATATATTACTAAATGTAAAAGGAGAAACTTTGGTTTTTCTTTTGGGCCACCCTGCCTCAGTGGGAAACGGCCGACGTGTTGAAAGAAAGAAAGAATTGCTGGTGTCTTTTTCTGTCTCATAAACATGCAAGATTTCAGGTATGTCTTGTTACTTCTACTTACACTTAGGTCACACTACACATTCATGTACAAGCATATATATACACACCCCTCTGGGTTTTCTTCTATTTTCTTACTAGTTCTTGTTCTTATTTCCTCTTATCTCCATGGGGAAGTGGAACAGAATTCTTTTTCCATAAGCCATGCGTGTCGTAAGAGTCGACTAAAATGCCGGGAGCAAGGGGCTAGTAACCCCTTCTCCTGTATGTAATACTAAATGTAAAAGGAGAAACTTTCGTTTTTCCTTTTGGTCCACCCTGCCTCGGTGGGAAACGGCCGACGTGTTGAAAGAAAGATATATCTATCTTTATTTTTTACAATACAGAAACTTCACACATCCACTTTTACTACCCATTTCACATCATTCCCTTCATCATTTATCTTTCCTACTGCATCTACAATCCCATAACCACAAACTACTGTTGCACACTCATTGCATTTTTAAATCCATATCAACAAGTACTCTTTGTTACATCTTTCTCATCATTTTCTCACATCAGCCAGTATTTCTTCCAAGAACTGTCTGTACTTTCACTTACCCCTAAGTCATTTATGTTTCCCATTGTCTCTTATCTACAGACACCCTTCTTGTGATTCTAGTTACTAATCAGACATAAGGTTCGCTAAAACACTCGCAGTACCTTGGTCAGGACAGTAGGGCCCTGCTTTATGGCACTTCACATTATAGCAATTCGCTAATACTGACACTTCAAATTATGACAAAAATTTGGCTCCCTCCCTGATTTGCTATTACGGTGCCTGCGCGCCACTCTGTTTACATCCTCTGTGAGCTCCAGGTTTCTTGATTATATCTGGAAACTTTCCAAAATTTTAAATGTTTTAAAGTTATTGCATATAAAGCCTCTCCTCACTTAGCGACGTACTCGTTTACCGATGCCTTGGACTTACGACAGGTTCTCTGACCAGTATTCATACCTAAATACAGTGGACCCTCGCCATTCGAATTTAATCCGTTCCAGGAGCTTGATCTTAACATGAAATGTTCGAAAGGCGATTTAATTTTTCCCATAAGAAATAATGGAAATACAATTAATCTGTTCCTGCTGTCAGGAGGCATGACAAAATAGTACTTCACTGTGAAGCTATTATCAACTCGACAGCTTATTTATCTATCAATTCATCTAATATGACATAATAAACAATATAAATAACATAAAAACCTGATATACACTCTAGAATGAATAAAATATGTATGTCATTACGAATGTGGTGGCTGGGAAGGATGGTGGTGGCGAGCGTTCTCGCTACAGCTGTGAAAACATCTTCCCATTCTTTCCTCCTTCAGACGTGTTAGTATAAGAGAAAACGGAGTTTGTAATGCTATCTGCATTAGATCACTTCCAGTCAGCTTCAAGTAGTGAACAGACATCGTACGTGTCAGGCTGGTAACAGCAACAACAATTGGTTTGTTTACAAAACTCCCTCCCGAACCTTCATTTAATCTTGTTTACTCACCGCTGCCTCAACCACCGCTGCCTCAACCACCGCTGCCTCTACCACCGCTGCCTCTACCAGCTGCCTCTACCACCGCTGCCCTACCACCGCTGCCCACCACCGCTGCCTCTACCACCGCTGCCTCTACCACCGCTGCCTCTACCACCGCTGCCTCTACCACCGCTGCCTCTACCACCGCTGCCTCTACCACGCTGCCTCTACCACCGCTGCCTCTACCACCGCTGCCCTACCACCGCTGCCTCTACCACCGCTGCCTCTACCACCGCTGCCTCTCCACCGCTGCCTCTACCACCGCTGCCTCTACCACCGCTGCCTCTACCACCGCTGCCTCTACCACCGCTGCCTCCCTGCCACCACCGCTGCCTCTACCACCGCTCTCTACACGCTGCCTCTACCACCGCTGCCTCTACCACCGCTGCCTCTACCACCTGCCTCTACCACGCTGCCTCTACCACCGCTGCCTCTACCAGCTGCCTCTACCGCTGCCTCTACCACCGCTGTCCTGCTACCACCGCTGCCTCTACCACCGCTCTCGCCTCTACCACCGCTGCCTCTACCACCGCTGCCTCTACCACCGCTGCCTCTACCACCGCTGCCTCTACCACCGCTGCCTCTACCACCGCTGCCTCTACCACCGCTGCCTCTACCACCGCTGCCTCTACCACCGCTGCCTCTACCACCGCTGCCTCTACCACCAGCTGCCTCTACCACCACTGCCTCACACTTAATGAACAAACTCCAAACAATTATAATTAAGTGTGAAATGTCTGGATGAGCGTGCAGGGTATTGTTCTCTCGAGTGTAAACAACGAGGGACTGGCTCTCCAAGCGCCTGGGCGGACAGGCGATGGACACACTTGTTCGAATCGTGATATTTTGTTCGCATGACGATATCGATTTTCTTGTTCTAATGACGATTTGTTCGACTGCCGAGCCATTCGAATAGCGAGGGTCCACTGTAATGTATATTAGAGCTGATTTCCTCTATTCTGTTTATTTCAATTTTCAGTACACTACTGTATAAACATTTAAAAAGAGAGTGGTACCTTGACTCACGAGTTTAATTCGTTCCATGAGGCAGCTCGAAACTCAATTTGCTCGTATATCAAATCAATTTTCCTCATTGAAATTAATTGAAATGCCATTAATTCATTTCAGCCATAAAAAACCACCCCAATAATGCTAATATCAACTCTACAGCTTATTTATCTATCACAACTGATCTAATATGACATAATAAACAATATACAGTGGACCCCCGAGTTTCGTAAACCCCGGAAATCGTACATTTATGTAAGTATAATATTATAAGTGCTTGTGGAAAAGTATTTTTGGGGGTCTGAAATAGACTAACCTACGTGACATTTTTCCTTAAGGGAGTAAATTCGTTCGGAAATGGCACTTGAGCAGACTTCAGGAGTGAAGTTTTTACGAAACTCGGGGGTCCACTGTAAATAACATAGAAACATGATATATACTCTAGAATGAATAAAATATGTCATGTGACAAGTGGTGGCGGCCACTCCCAAGGTAAAAATAATTAATTATCGCTCTGATCATATCTTGCACTTCTGAGGTGTTTGTGAGGCTAACTGCACCAGATCACTAGTTTCATAAGGAAAACACTGAAACAAAAGTGATTTTCTCAGAATCCCCCCAAGTCAGGAGACCGGCCTACGTTTTGGGTGAATATTTTGGAAGTAATCAGCATGAAATACAGTGGACCCCCGGAAATCGGCCCTAATCCGTTCCAGCAGCTAGGCCTAAAATCGAACTGGCCGATTTCTGAACCTTTATTTCCCATAAGAAATAATGTAAATACAATTAATCCATTCCAGACACCCAAAAATATTAAAAAATAATACATTTTAATGACATTAATTATAGTTCTACATACACAAAACAACACTTAACACAAAATAATAATAAATAACATTTACTTACCTTTATTGAAGAGGCTTGCTGGCACCTGGAAGATAGGGAGGAGGACAGGGGGAGGGAGCACTCATTGTTTGGAAGGGGAATCCCCCTCCATAAGCACTTCAGGTAACAAGTCCCTCTCTGGGGTTACTTCCCTTCTTTGTCTTTTAATCCCACTAGGACCAGCTTGAGAGTCACTAGACCCCTGTTTAGAAAAATAACTGTCAAGAGTGCTCTTTTTCTGGCACCTTCAACATTTTCCTGAAGTGGGACAAGGTTTTGTCACTGAACATGTTGCAGATATGGCTTATTTCAGCTTGCTCAGGGTGGTGTTTTTCAACAAATGTCTGCACATCATTCCACTTGGAACAAATTTCCTTAATCTCTGAAGAAGTTACTACCTCACCCTGTCCATCTTCTTCCTCCTGTGAAGCAATTTCCTCTACAGTCGTCTGATGCTGTTCCAGATGAAGCTCTTGCAGCTCTTCAGTGGTTAGTACTACCCTGTGGTCCTCTACCAACTCTTCCACATCCTTGCCACTCACCTCCAACCCCAGGGACTTGCCCAATGCCACAATACCTTCCACAACAGGCACAGGGTCATCAGGGTCAGGGTCAACCTCAAATCCTTCAAAATCCCTCTTTTCAACACAGTCCGGCCACAGTGGTCTCCAAGCAGAGTTCAAAGTCCTGGAAGCCACTCCCTCCCAAGCCTTACCTATAAGGCCTATGCAATGGAGGATACTGAAGTGATCTTTCCAGAACTCTCTTAGGGTCAACTCAGTGTCCGAGGTCACTTCAAAGCACTTTTGAAACACTGCTTTTGTGTACAGTTTCTTGAAGTTAGAAATGACCTGCTGGTCCATGGGCTGGAGGAGAGGAGTGGTGTTAGGAGGCAAGAACTTCACTGTGATGAAATTGAAGTTCTCAGACAAATAGTCATACAAGTTGTGAGGATGAGCAGGAGCATTGTCCAGTACCAGGAGGCACTTGAGTCCCAATTTCTGTTCCAGCAGGTATTTCTTCACAGTAGGGCCAAATACTCCAGTCACCCATTCCTTGAAAATCTCCGTAGTGACCCATGCCTTGGTGTTAGCCTTCCAAAACACACACAAATTATTCTTGTTCACATTGTGTTTCTTAAGCACTCTGGGATTTTCAGAGTGATACACCAGTAAAGGCTTCACTTTAAAATCCCCACTAGCATTACTACACATCATGAGAGTTAGCCTGTCTTTCTTAGGCTTGTGTCCTGTGATGAAACACTTGTTGGGGTTTGAAATTTTCAGTGTCTACAAACCCCTTAAATTCAGACACAAACTTTTCAGCAGCACGTTTGTCTGAACTGGCTGCCTCACCATGCCTTACAACACTGTGTATGCCACTACGTTTCCTAAATCTGTCAAACCAGCCTTTGCTGGCTTTAAAATTACTTGCATCAGCACTGGTTCCAGGCATTGTCTTGACAAGATCTGCGTGCAACTGCCTTGCCTTTTCACAAATTATCGCCATGGAAACACTATCACCTGCTATCTGTTTTTCGTTGATCCACACCGCCAACAACAACTCAACCTCATCCACTGTTTTTTTTATCTATTTTTGGCAAATATGTTAACACCATTTGCAACATCAGCTTCCTTGAGTTCTTTTCTCTTTGCCAGGATAGAGGTGATAGTAGATTTGTTTTTGTTGTACATTCTGGCAAGCTCCCCCACACGTACGTCACTCATATTTTTCAACTATCTCTTTCTTCAGTTTGATGGTATTCCTCACTTTCTTAGCCACAGGGGTGCCAGTAAGAAGCTTCTTTGGATCCATGGTGACTTATATTTCACAGTGACAAGCACTAAAAACAATACAATTATTGTGAAATGTTTGAATGAGCGCGCCGGGTAATGTTCGCTCAAGGGTAAACAAAGCTAGACTGCCTCACGACGCCTGCGTGGCAAGGCGCGCAAGCGCGGGGCAGGCGGACAGGTCTGGGAGGCGGGCCGATAATCAGGCAAAAATTGGGCCAAAAAAAAGCGATCGATAATCGAGCTGGCTGATAATCAGACATACCGATTTCTGGGGGTCCACTGTAGTATGCTCCTCACTTAGCGAAGAATTTGTTTACCAACGAGTTCTTAGGAACGGAACTCCGTCGTTAAGTGAGGAGAGGCTGTATTCACTTAACACATCAGAATCAATCTCATCTGCTCTCCTCTTACATCAGGTGAACAAATACTGACAATTACAAACATCATTAATCCCGCTTTGGGTAACCACATATGCTGTGCTGTACACTTGTTACACTAACAGTCATCAGGGAAGCTGATGTATTCAGACTTCAATTTTTTTATGAGGGAGTTTCAGCTAGTGGATGATTGATTTGGGCATTTGGTGACAACATGCTAGACCTAGATGAATGACTGTAATGATATTACTGTGTGTCAAGTGGATAGGAATCATCCCAACTTCATTCTCATACACAGAAATCTCATTAATCTTTTAGTGTTCAATCAAAGCAGTGAAGGAATTTGAATGTGCTTCTAGTATGTTATAGAATGAACCCTTCTAATGTCTTTTAACTCTTGTGACTTTTACCATATCATTGAGTTTTTTCTTTTTTATGAATTTTTGAAAGAGTTCAATCATTGTTTGTACTTATGAATGATTGTGAATGATTAGGAAACACTCTCCCAGGTCTAGAACTACACTGCTTCACATCTCAACTCCTCACTCCACTTGGGAGTGTGTTAGGGTTATCTGATTTGTTGCTCTGTACACTGGTTAGGCTCTGCAAAGGTTAAAAGTAAGCCTAAAACCATAGAGGAACACTAAAGGGGTTAAAGCATTCATACCCATTCTCATCTTTCAATAGTTGTTCATTTAACAGTACTGCTACACCTTTTGCTCTTACTCAAACAGATACAATTTAACTTCATTAACTATAGCAGCTGCCATTTTGACTCTCCTAGTTCTTCTGCCTATTTTTTCACTCACTACAAAGATACTCAGCATCCTTTCATGTACAATATACACTATTCAGATATTTAAATTTGCAATACATTTACTTATATTCAAGCCACTCACCTTCAAGCAAGCCACCCTTGCTCATAGCATTTTAGTTACCTTTGTAACATGCATGACTTTGAGGCAAAATTTAAAACATAAGCAGACAATAGGCACAGTACTAATAGGATACTTACCAATGACCTTAATACTGTCATCAATACCAGCAGTGTAAACAGCACTATCCTTAACAACCAGTCCACTAACATGATTCCCATGACCTTTGCCACCGATGCGGTCATTTTCACCTGTTTATGAATAATACTGGATAAAATATAGAAAATTCAAGTAGCGATAATCCTGCACAAGTATACTACACATCAGAATGTCTAAAATTGTATCTTAATGTCATACACCATGTTAGCTACTTTCAAATTACTTGTAAACCCTGATCTAGTTATTTAAACTAAAAATAATAATTTTACTTTATATTATTCACCTTGTATTGTTTCTAATTTGAATTTTATTAATTTAATCAATATTTTATAATAAACTTTCCCATTATATATTAGCTGCACACATGGTAATATTTGATCAAATTGCAATGTAAATCTCAATTTTAGTCTTTTAAAATAATTTCTACAAATCCTATACATCATAGTCTATGTTCCTTATATTACTAAGTGCTTCTTCATAAATAAAAAATCCTCTTTTTTTAGACACCCCTAATCAATTAAACTCCACAACAGATGAGAAAAAGAAAAAAAAGGTGGGTGGTGTGTTCCAGTAGCTGTGGAAAGTAAAGTTAATCTTAGAGGCAATAAAAGGGAATATACCGGTGTAAGGCTTGGGATTTGAATGTTGCAGTGAATAGGAGGGTATAGGCAGTGGAGAAGTCATGTTTGAGAGAAATGTATGGTGTGAAAATCATACAGAGAATTTGGGGGAATGAAATTAAAAGGCAATGTAGGATGACCAAGGCTATAACTAAAGAGAGCTGCTGAGGGGCTGTTGAGGCAGTTTGAGCAACTAGAGGGTGACAAAGCAGGTGTATAAATCTGGAAGATAGAAGGGGAGAGTGTGTCCCTGGAATGGATGGAGGGAGGGGGCTTGTGTGAGCATGTTAGCTGGGAGTGAACAGAGACAAGTGTTTTTTTCTGGATATGTTCTTGGAGTATGAGCTGGGTAACTTTTTATGAAGGTATTTCTTTATCTTTGATGGGTTTCAAGAGTTTTCCCTACTCTCTAAGCTCTGCCCTGGGTCAGACTTGTCTGGCACTTGTCAGGTTAACCAAGCTCTTGCTGCTGGTGGCCCACTTGTCCACATATTTGTTACAGGCTGGTTGATCCAAAACTTGGCAGAGGAAACTATCTAGTATCCTGTGAAAGACTTCTAAATTTGCTCCAGCAGTGTTAGATATCTCTATGAAGCCTTGAATACCTTTGCTTTTACTAAAACTTAAGCTCTATTAATCTTTAAGTTTATTTGACGAAATTATTTCAAAATATGTAATACAGTGGACCCCCGAGTAACGAGCACCCCGGAAATCGTACAATTATGCAAGTATAATATTGTAAGTGCTTTTGAAAGTGTATTTTTGGAGGTCTGAAATGGACTAACCTACTTGACATTATTTCTTAAGGGAGTAAATTCGTTCGGTAATGGCACTTGAGCAGGCTTCTGGAATTAATTTTGCTCGTTACTCGGGGGTCCACTGTATATCTCTTCTACATTAGGTCAAAAGTTTGTAGGATGCCATCCATGTGTTAATTTTCTTGAATTTGTAAGTTTCAGTTATTTAGGGTATCAGGGCCAGAGTTTGAAAAAGAAAGTAATGTCACTAGCAAAGATTATTAGAGGTGTTGGGAGGTATCTGCAAGATCACTACTGTATGGGAGGAATAGGGGAAGGCCTATTACAGTATACTGTATTACCTTGTAAAACACCAATAATTGTTGCCCAAACTAAATTTTACCAAACTTTATAATATTTACACACATTTCTGACAAATGTGTACAGACTCACAAAATCATAATGACACGATTGAAAAACCATACAATGGGCAGGGACAGAACCCGCGATCAAAGAGTTATAAAACTCCAGACCGATGCGTTAGCCACTGGGCCAACTGGCTACAATAAGATTCATCCAGCTAAGTATATTTATATACCATAGGAAGGTATGGGGAGGACTTGAGCTAGAGTTAGTCACAGCCACGCTGGCGGGAGATTCGTCTGTAAAAACTTGTATTTGTGGTCACAGTGGTGCCTATGCTAACCTTCCTTCCTATGGTATATAAATATACCTAGTTGGATGAATCTTATTGTAGCCAGCTGGCCCAGTGGCTAATGTGTCAGTCTGGAGTTTTATGACTCTCTGATCGCGGGTTCTATCCCTGCCCATGATATGGTTTAAACGTGTACAGACCTAAGCTCAATATGCTATACTTTTATCCATTCTTGGTAACCCTTTCCAATATCTCACTGAAGACAACTATATTCCATGTTTTGTCACTTAAAATTTTCCATTTATTTATTTGCAAGATCCATTTTATCTAAATTTCCTAATCAAAGTAATACTAACCCTTCCACTGTGTATTTTTTCTCTCTATTTATTGTTCTCTTAATTAAAATATATTTTTATCCAACTTTTCCAGCAAAGTGGTAAAAGTAGGAAAGTATGGCAGTAAGACCATAGACTAAGCTCATCTATTTCTCTACACAGAAATTATGATAGATACCTGTTGCAACATCCCAAACAGTAACAGTCCCATCAACTCCTGTTGTATAGAGGCTACTGCAATCAGTTGAAAGAGCCACCCTGGTAATGGGCTTGTTGTGTCCCTGTAACATAAAATATAAATCTGTAATACATATTTTTTTTTATTTCAAGGCCATCTCTCACAAAGGCAGTGCAATCCCCCCCACCACCACCACCACAAAAAAAAAAAAAAAAAAAAAACACATTCACCACAATACATTCAATTACTGTCTTGCCAGAAGTATGCTAATATCACAGGTCAGACGACTCTTACGGTTACAACATCCCCACCCTACCTTCAGAGTGCAGGCACTGTCCTTCCCACCTCCAGGACTCAAACCAGCTAAGTGATTTCCCTGAATCCCTACATAAAAGATACTTTACTCGCACTCCAACAGCACAACCACTAAAAATAACTTGTCTGTACTCACTTACATAAGCCTGCTACATGCTCAAGGCCCTAAATCTCAAAGCCTCCTTCATTTCCTCCCTCTAAACATTCATGGGATGATCCCTACCCTACCCCTCCTAACTTCATCCTGTTCTTTTCAATCCTCTCTACATGCCCAAACCACCTCAACATTCTCTTATCAGCTTTCTGAATTATACCCTTGGTGACCCCCACACCACCTTTTAATTTCCCTGCTTTGAATTCTCTGCATAATATTCACATCACACACCTTCAAACATGAAGTCCACACTATTTCTTGCCTCCTTTTTGCTGTAACATTCAAAATCCATGCCTCACATCCAGATATAAGTGTTGGCACGTTTTTCTCTTTCGCCAATTTTGTGTTTGACTTCATCTTTCATAGACCCATCTGCTGATGTGCACTCCCAAAAATCTAAATACATTTACTTCCTACATACTCCCTTCAATTCGATGTTCAATCTAGATTTTTTTTTAGTTACCCTCCTCACCTTGCTCTTATCTATGTTCTCTTTTAATTTCCTACTTTTGCATATTCACCCAAATTCATTTACCAACCTTTGTAACTTGTCTTCTGAACTGTGACAACTCCCACTTTGTATCAGATCAAACACCATTTAATACCACGCCTCTCCCCAACACACTGGAACTGATCTCTTTTTACATCCCCACCTCTAAATATATTTAACAATGGTGGCATAACACATCCTAGTCTAAGGTAAGGCATTACCAATTTGGACCCACATTTTTTCTCTCGTCCGATTTTTTTAATTTTTGGTGTACATGAAGACGTGTTCATAACTAAGATTGTCTGTAAGTTTCAATAAGATAGCCCAAAAATACAAATGAAAAAAATAATTTACTGAAAATGACATTTGGCAAGAACCCCGGCCTAAATGGCACAACGAAAGATGGTTTTGGGAGTTGGTACTTATAAAACAATGCTAGTGCGATGTTCTCACTAGAGGTAATCGTGTAATTATTTTTAGTTATTCTACAAACAAAATAAAGTTGCTAAATTTTTGACATTTGCAAAATATCTTGCCCTTTACCCCAACACAAATCCCAAAATATTTGGAATATTTCCAATATTCCACAAGCCAATTGTAGAACAATTTACTTCAATAATAAATGGTGGACTTCATGAAATAAGTCAATAACTTACTTCCGAGATATTCACCGTGAACACGGACTGGCCTCCCGTCTCGGGAAAAAAAAAAAAATTCCGAGAAAACCGCTTTTGTTTCAGTTTTCCTTATGAAACTAGTGATCTAGTGCAGTTAGACTCACTAAAACTCCGTTTTCTCTTACCCAGGACCAAAGAACACATTATAGGAAGGAGGAGTAATGATTTTATATGCTGGGACTGGTCGTGGACACTTGCCATATTATGGCCTATTTTATTCATTCTAGAGTACAGGTCTCCCTCCACATTCGTGAGTTCCACTTTGGTGGGCTTCGAACATTCGTGAATGCCAGCCGCCCAATCATATTTATGTTGAGGGCTTTGAAGGTGATGAACGACATTGATAGGAGCACTATTCCCTACAAAACTCTGTTTGTAGATATGAAGACAAAACGGTCTCAGTTGCCCATCACAATGTTCTTCACAAGGAAGCCTGCCACTACAGTCCCCATCCCTTTATCTGAAACGCTTGGGGCCAGCAGTGTTTCGAATTTCAGAATTTTTTAGATTTCAGAATGAAGGTGGGGGGTCTAGGCCAACAGGCCTACTGCAGTGTTCCTCTTTTCTTATGTTATTATGTACCCACGACACCAATCATACCCAGCTCCTCCGACTCATATATAGATATCATCCGACTTACGACCGAGCTTGGTTCCAACTAACCGGTCGTAAGTCAAACTGGACGCAAGTCAAACCTTGCTACTGAATATCAGCATCACATTATGTAATGATTTTATTTTATAGTTTTATTTTGGTATTTCATTTTTTACTTCACTTTTTATGCTGTTAGTACAGTGGACCCCCGCCTAACGAGCACCCCGGAAATCGTACAATTATGTAAGTATAATATTGTAAGTGCTTGTGGAAGTGTATTTTTGGGGGTCTGAAATAGACTAACCTACGTGACATTATTTCTTAACGAAGTAAATTCGTTCGGTAATGGCACTTGAGCAGGTTTCTGGAATGAATTTTGCTCGGTGGGCGGGGGTTCACTGTACTGTATTTTATACTGTAATGTTTAGGAGAAACACTGTGTACAGCACAAACAGTTGTTTATTTCCCAGAAGATTTGCATACAAAACGTGTTCATAAGTCGAGTGGCCATATGTCGAGCAGGTCGAAAGTCGGATGGTAGGTGTATTTGTGCAATCTCTTTTTAAAGCTACCCAAGGTCCTATCGAAGCTAAAACCTTGAGTAGTTTCAAATTTAGGTTGGATAAATGCATGAGTGAGAGGGGTTGGATTTGAGTGGGACTTGCACGTGAGTAAACAGCAACCTCAAACCAAGTCAGCAATGCCTAAGCGTAAGAAATAAAGCAAATAGATTACTGGGATTTATATCAAGAAGTGTAAGCAACAGAAGTCCAGCGGTTATATTACAGCTTTATACATCATTAGTAAGGCCTCACCTAGATTATGCAGCTCAGTTCTGGTCTCCATTTTACAGAATGGATATAAATTCGTTAGAAAACATTCAGCGACGAATGACAAAGTTAATTCATAGCATTAGAAATCTTCCGTATGACGAAAGATTGAAGACCCTTAAATTACATTCACTTGTAAGACGAAGAATGAGGGGAGACATGATCGAGGTGTGAAAAATTGATTTTAGGCGTGATTTACCGTCCTCCAAACTTAGATAGGGAACAAGGGAGACTACTTTGGGAGGAAATTGTTAAGGCCACAAGGCACGATAACGTAGTAATTCTAGGGGACTTTAACTTTAGTCAGATTGATTGGAATTTCTTGACAGGGAATTTAGAATCTAACGACTTTTTAGAAGTAGTTCAGGATTGCTTTTTGAAGCAGTTTGTAACAGAACCTACAAGGGAAAATAACCTACTTGACTTGGTTCTGGCAAGCAAGGAAACCCTTGTTAATAATTTAAAAATTACAGAGGAACTCGGCTCAAGCGACCACAAGTCAATTACCTTTAGCATTGAATGGATGTATGATAGTAGGGATAATTCAGTAATGGTCCCAGATTTTCGCTTAGCAGATTATAATGGACTTAGAAACACTTATCAACTGTGGACTGGGGTGAAGAAGAGAGGTATCAATATGACAGTTTTCTTAACACTTACAGGCTGCCCAAAGAACATTTATCCCGTATAAAGAAATTGATCAAGTAGAAATGACCCAAAATGGATGAATAATAGGCTCAAATATCTTTTAGGGCAGAAGAAAGGAATTTATAGGCGCATAAAAAGAGGTGAGGGTCATCTTATAAATCAGTATACTGACATTAAGAGGGACGTTAAAAAGGGAATAAGAAAAGCTAAACGGGACTATGAAATTAAAGTTGCTAGGGATTCAAAAACTAACCCAAAAAGTTTTTTCCAGGTTTATAGAACAAAAGTTAGGGATAAGATAGGTCCCCTTAAAAATAACTTTGGGCATCTTACTGACAAGGAGAATGATATGTGCTCTATTTTTAATAATTATTTTCTCTCGGTTTTCACACAGGAAGACATTAATAATATCCCAGTAATTAATTTTTACAGAGGCCCAGAAGAAGATAAATTATGTAATATCACAGTCACTAGCGAAATGGTTAGAAACAACTGACCGACTGAAACAAAATAAATCGCCGGGTCCTGATGAGCTTTTTGCAAGGGTTCTTAAGGAATGCAAAATGGAACTCTGTGAACCAATATCTAACATTTTTAATTTATCTCTTCAAACAGGTGTAGTGTCTGATATGTGGAAGATGGCTAATGTAATTCCTATTTTTAAAGCAGGGGACAAGTCACTACCGTCAAATTACCGCCCAATAAGCCTGACCTCAATTGTAGGCAAATTACTAGAGTCAATTATAGCTGATATTATTAGAAGCCATCTAGATAACCATAATTTGATTAATGATACTCAGCATGGATTCACGAGGGCCGTTCCTGCCTATCTAATTTATTAACCTTCTTCATAAAGCTTTTGAGGCTGTTGATCACGATAAAGAATTCGATATTGTTTATTTAGACTTTAGTAAGGCTTTTGATAGAGTACCGCACCAGAGACTGTTAAAGAAAGTGGCAGCTCATGGCATTGGGGGAAAAGTGCTGTCATGGATCGAGTCATGGCTCACCAATAGGAAGCAGAGAGTGTGCATAAATGGGGTTAAATCCGAATGGGGACTTGTAACAAGTGGTGTTCCACAGGGATCAGTCTTAGGCCCATTGTTATTTATAATATATATCAATGACCTTGATGAGGGAATTACTAGTGATATGAGCAAATTCCCGACGACACGAAGATAGGTAGGATAATTGATTCAAACATAGATGTCATAGAACTTCAGGAAGATTTAGACAAACTTAATTCGTGGTCAGAAAAGTGGCAGATGCATTCAATGTAGATAAATGCAAGGTTCTGAAGCTCGGGAGTGTCCATAACCCAAGCACTTATAAGTTAAATAACGTAGAACTTAGCCATACAGATTGCAGAAGGACTTGGGGGTGATGGTAAGCAGCAACCTTAAACCAAGACAGCAATGCCTAAGCGTACGTAATAAGGCAAATAGATTACTGGGATTTATATCAAGAAGTGTTAGCAACAGAAGTCCAGAGGTTATATTACAGCTTTATACATCATTAGTAAGGCCTCACCTAGATTACACAGCTCAGTTTCTGGTCTCCATATTACAGAATGGACATAAATTCGTTAGAAAACATTCAGCGTAGAATGACTAAATTAATACATAGCATTAGAAATCTTCCTTACGAAGAAAGATTGAAGACCCTAAAATTACATTCACTTGTAAGACGTAGAATGAGGGAGACATGATCGAGGTATACAAGTGGAAAATGGGTATTAACAAAGGGGATATAAATAAGGTCTTGAGGATATCTCTCCAGAGAGAACCCGCAATAATGGATTCAAGTTAGATAAGTTTAGATTTAGAAAGGATATAGGAAAGTATTGGTTTGGAAATAGGGTAGTTGATGAGTGGAACAGTCTGCCTAGTAGGGTTATTGAAGCTAGGACCTTGGGTAGTTTCAAATTTAGGTTGGATAAATTCATGAGTGAGAGGGGTTGGATTTGAGTGGGACTCGCGCATGAGTGGGTAGAATTGTCAAAGCTTATTTCTTGGGTAGCATTGAAAATTGGGTTGAGCAAATATTCTGTTAGTGGGACGGATTGTGAAGGACCTGCCTAGTATGGGCCAACAGGCCTGCTGCAGTGTTCCTCTTTCTTATGTTCTTAGTATGTTCTGTTTCTATGGTGAGCCATGATCGATCCATGAAAACACTTTTCCTCAATGCCGTGAGCAGCCACTTTCTTTAACAGTCTCTGATGTGGTACTCTATCAAAAGCCTTACTAAAATCCAAATAAACAATATCGAATTCTTTATCATGATCAACTGCCTCAAAAGCCTTACTGAAAAAGTTAATAAATTAGTTAGGCAGGAACGGCCCCTGGTGAATCCATGTTGAGTATCATTAATCAAATTATGCCTATCGAGATGGCTTCTTATGTTATCAGCTATAATCGACTCTAATAATTTGCCTACAATTGAAGTTAGACTTATTGGGCGGTAATTTGATGGTAACGACTTGTCCCCTGCTTTAAAAATAGGAATTACATTAGCCATCTTCCACGTATCAGACACTACACCTGTTTGAAGAGATAGGTTAAAAATGTTAGTTAAGGGTTCACAGAGTTCAATTTTGCATTCCTTAAGAACCCTTGAAAAAGCTCATCAGGGCCTGGCGATTTATTTTGCTTCAAACGGTCTATCTGTTTGATAACCATTTCGCTAGTGACTGTGATACTACATAATTTATCTTCTTCAGGCCCACTAAAATACCTAATTCTTGGGATATTATTAGTGTCTTCCTGAGTGAAAACCGAGAGAAAATAATTATTAAAAATAGAGCACATTTCATTCTCTTTGTCAGTAAGATACCCATAATTATTTTTAAGGGAACCTATCTTATCTCTAACTTTTGTTCTATACACCTGGAAAAAACTTTTTGGGTTAGTTTTCGAATCCCTAGCAACTTTAATTTCGTAGTCCCGCTTAGCTTTTCTTATCCCCTTTTAACGTCCCTCTTAATGTCAATATACTGATTCGTAAGATGACCCTCACCTCTTTTGATACGCCTATAAATTCCTTTCTTCTGCCCTAAAAGATATTTGAGCCTATTATTCATCCATTTTGGGTCATTTCTATTCGATCTAATTTCTTTATATTGGATAAATGTTCTTTGGGCAGCATGTATAGTGTTCAGAAAACTGTCATATTGATAGCTCTCTTCATTACCCCAGTCCACAGATGATAAGTGTTCTCTAAGTCCATTGTAATCTGCTAAGCGAAAATCTGGGACCGTTACTGAGTTATTCCTACTATGAAACTTCCATTCAATGCCAAAGGTAATTGATTTGTGGTCGCTTGCGCCGAGTTCCTCTGTAATTTCTAAATTATTAACAAGGGTTTCCTTGTTTGCCAGAACTAAGTCAAGCAGATTATTTCCCTTGTAGGTTCTGTCACAAACTGCTTCAAAAACAATCTTGAACTACTTCTAAGAAATCGTTAGATTCTAAATTCCCAGTCAAAAAATTCCAATCAATTTGACTAAAGTTGAAGTCACCCAGAATAACTACGTTATCGTGCATTGTGGCCTTAACAATTTCCTCCCATAGTAGTCTCCCTTGGTCCCTATCTAAGTTTGGGGACGGTATATCACACCTAAAATCAATTTTTCATGCCCCTCTGAAAATTCTATCCAGACAGACTCTGTATGTGTTAATTCAGACTTTATACCCATTTTTATACAACAATTTATGATCACGGACATAGAGTGCCACCCCACCTCCCTTCCCGATACTTCTGTCTACTTGGAACAATTTAAAACCCTGAATGTGACATTCGGCAGGCAAGTCCGATTTTCATATTAAACCATGTTTCAGTTATTGCAAAAACATCAATATTACCTGTACTTGCAACTACTCTCAACTCGTCCATCTTATTCCTAGCACTACGACTATTGGTGTAATATACACTTAAAGACCCTCCTTTCTCTTTACCCTTCCTGCTCATTTCTGTTTTTCCCTTATACCTATTACTGTCCTTGTCACCTAGTGCCACTGGCTTTCCAATATCCACCTTATTCTGCCTATTACTAGTTCCCCTAGAATTTATAACATTACTACACTGGGACTTCACTGTTTTCCCCCCATAACCCATACCACTAACTTTTTCTAGTTTAAAGCCCTAACAGCTCCCTCCACTGCAGTTGCCAGTGCCCCCACCCCAGACCTAGATAAGTGAACCCCATCCCTGGCATACATGTCATTTCTGCCATAGAAGAGGTCCCAGTTGTCAATGAATGTTACTGCACTTTCCTTATAGGAAAGTATTGGTTTGGAAATAGGGTAGTTGATGAGTGGAACAGTCTGCCTAGTAGGGTTATTGAAGCTAGGACCTTGGGTAGTTTCAAATTTAGGTTGGATAAATTCATGAGTGAGAGGGGTTGGATTTGAGTGGGACTCGCGCATGAGTGGGTAGAATTGTCAAAGCTTATTTCTTGGGTAGCATTGAAAATTGGGTTGAGCAAATATTCTGTTAGTGGGACGGATTGTGAAGGACCTGCCTAGTATGGGCCAACAGGCCTGCTGCAGTGTTCCTCCTTTCTTATGTTCTTATGAGTAAATAGAATTATCAAAGCTTATTGCTTGGGAAGCGTTTATTCTGTTAGTGGGTTGGATTTGTGAAGGATCTGCCTAGTATGGGCCAACAGGCCTATTGCAGTGTTCCTCCTTTCTTATGTTCTTATGAGTGAGAGGAGTTGCATGTGAGTGGGACTTGCACATGAATAAATAGAATTATCAAAGCTTATTGCTTGGGTAGCATTGAAAATTGAGTTGGGTAAATATTCTGTTAGTTGGATGGATTGTGAAGTTCCTGCCTAGTATGGGACAACAGGCCTTCTGCAGTGTTCCTCCTTTCTTATGTTCATATGTTCTTAAACGTTTATACAGTGTACTGTATATTGTAATAAATAGAATTGAGGAAATCAGGTCTAATATATATTATTTAGG